>OVAN01009339.1:0-17049 GCA_900406275.1 Anastatica hierochuntica | reverse complement strand
ATGATACTGAGCCCAAAAACCACCTCTGAACCCTTGATGGGCATGGCCTAAGTGTAAAATAAAATATAGCCAATGAGAACGTGACACATAAGTTAAAACATTTTTCTGAAAAAAAATAAAATAAAATCGCCGAGCTCCAAAATTGCGCCACGTCACCTGCAAATTTTGTGAACGCGACACGTCACCGAACGACTTCTCATATAATATATATATATAGATATAGATATGTTCAGATCAACACTGAATCAAAAGTAATCATATTTCTAACTTAAAAGATGATAATATTAGCCACGAGATTGGCACAATCAAAAGTAATCATATATTTTATCTATTGAAAGATAAGTGCACAACTATGATTTTTTAAATTGAAACGTGTTTTAAAATTTTTATTAAATATATCTAATAAATATAAATATTATTAAATATAAATAACATTAGAATATTTTAATACATTTTCACACCAAATTTTAAACTATATATAACTAATAATTTTATCATATAAACTTAAATAAAACAAATATTCACGCGGATACGTAGATTATATTCTAGTATGGATTAAAACATGATATATGAGTCACATGGAATGTTAAGCCACTTTAGCAAACAACTCTAATCACAAGTCAAATCGTTAGTTTAGTGAACTTGAAAAAAGATTATCCAAATTAACGACTAAATTATTCTCGTATAAAATGAATTATATAAGAGACTACCAAATTGTTTATTTGATTTATTAAAATCAATTAGAGAAAACCGCCTCTAAAACTTAAAATATGATTAACATATATCTTAGAAAACATAGGATTCGACCTCTATGTGTATATTATATACACAAGCCGTGTATAACTCACAAATCACATGTGAACTAAAGTGTCTCAAGCGACTCATGAATTATTGTTTTCATCTATTTTGACTCCAAAAAAAAAAGGAAACTTCTTGACATTTTACCTCAAAAAAAGTCTTGAAAACTTAATAATTTAGTAAGGATAGATTAGAAAAACGGATCATGTGTTCCGGAAATGGAAACTTGAGGTTAAGGACTTAGAAGATGTATTGAATAGTGTATCTGATGAAATTTGGTTTTTAATGAGTTTTTTAGAATATTTTGTTGAATTTGGAAAGTAGTTGTGATTTTTGTAGAAATTTTCTGCAATTCCATATAAAATCATGTGATTTGATTTTTTTGTATTTTTAACAAAGGAAATTCCACTTAAACACTTTAAATAACTTAAAATCGATTATTTAAATATTTCTAATAACAATGGATTTGAAGATACGTTTTAAAATCATCATTTCCATAACAATGAATTTTATAAGATTTTTTAAAATTTTTGTTTTAATCACATGAAATTATTTACGCTCGAATACACAAATGAAAAAAAATATACCACAAAAATTAAAAAGGCAGGTGATAAAATATATTTAAAAAAAGAAAATATAAAGATCTGTAGATAATCTTAGGTTAATTAAATATTCAAATCAATCAAAATTGTCGGTTACTTTTTGTCTTTTTTCCATCTAATAGAATATATTAAAACGATGAGAAATACACATGGTAGGATTCTAAGCCGGCAAAGGACACATCCTTTCCGGAGCCAAAAGTCGGCGAGTCTAATGATAAAACCCCCGGAACCAAACATCCAAAATAAAACATCAAAAGAAATTACAAAAGACCAAATATGAATCTATTGAATGATCAAACAAGAACAATTAGAATAACACCAATTAAGAGACAAGCGGGATCGACTGGAGGAGTAGTGGAGCTGAGTATGACAAGCCGAATTATTGAGGAAAGATTCTCGAAGGTATCTCATTATATTGCTCTTCTTATGATAGAGCCACGAGGAACCCGACGAAAACCAAACAGACAGAAGAAGATAGCACCATGAAAAGCACCTTTGAAAACTTACTCCGATCACGACCAGAACTCTACACGCGACCTTACTGAGAAACCGAAACTCCTAGCTAGTACGTCGAGCACACCTCTCGCACTAACCGCTTAACCCTTAACCAGTTAATGAAGCAACAACCAAACCGAGATCACAACTTCACCAGCGGAGATTAAAAAGAGCAACACCAACAAGCAAACACCTCTGATGAACTCAACCTAATCTCCCCGAAATCATAACCCCAAGGACAAACTAAGGCACTAAGCTTGATCAACAACGACTCATACGAAGTGATTATTCAACTATAGATTCAACATAATAGAAACACAACCTGGAAGGATTGAAACCAGAACATAACGAGAACAAACCAGATCGAAAGAGATAGGAGACCAGCAATCGAGGACCAAACCCTAAACAAGGCAACAGAACTGCTTCGCCGCGAGCCACAGACCCACAAATTGCAACTCTCAGACTCAAACCCAGGTCCACGGAGGAGATTAACCACCGGATCTCCAAAAACTTTCGACTGTTCTCTCGACAGATCTGGGATCTTTCACTCCTCAAAACAACTAAAAGAACCAAATTCGTTTCTAAACTACACTCACGGTGCCTATAGGGTCACCGGAGTCTTCAAAATCGCGAGAAACTTCTTCGTCGACCTCCCTGGTTTTTTTCTCCGTCGCGACTCTTCAGTCGGTTACTTTTTGTCTTCAATTTATTTTTGTTAAGAGGATGGAAATGTTTTTGTAAAACATCTCTATTATATTTTTTTGGCATTCCTAACATTTTAAATGTCGTTTTTTTTTGGCATTTTGCAAATAACCCTATAAAAAACTTATTGAAAAATATGAAAACTATAAACATTTTTTAGATTTATCCGTTGGAAAATTGCGCAAAGTAAGTGCTTTTGTTTTTTACTATTATACACTCCCTCCATATCAATTTAGGGAAAGTTATAGGAACATTTTTCATTTTATTATAAATGATGCATGTTTTCAAATCTCGATAAAAAAATCTTAAACTATTTGAATATTTTAATCAATCTAACTATGCAGTCTATTTTTCATAGTGTCTTTATATAAACGAAATAAATTATATAAAATTTATGATTTATTGAACGATGTACACATACCTTAAACTTCCTTTTAGAATGAAACATATGGAATATCGTATAAATTCCACTTAATGAATGAGTTACATTTTGGGTTCGAGTATATGTGAGGTTAGGGGCAAAGGTTTTATTGATGTTGACATGTTGTACGTATGTTCATTGCTACGCATGAACAAACAACAGTGACTACATTGAATTCAATCACACAAATTTACTCTTGTATATAATATTATATAAACGGATAAAACGGTAACGTCTTCCGACCGCTTCTACCGTGTGCTCCGGCACCTCTCATCGAGCCCGTGAATCCACCATGAATCCACCATGTCCGACGGCCGAAAGCGCTAATCCGAAGGCTTTAAACTCATGATTTACTGTCGCTACAATCACCACACGATCTTTCCTCGTGTTTTGTCTTCACTCGCACGAATCCGGAAACTAACTTCCCGGAAAGTCACACATCCTAGTGATACTCTAGCACAAACACGCGCTTAACTGTGGAGTTCTCTCATGATGTGTGACCGGAAAAACAAGTGCACTTTGATAACATAAATAGTCAAATTAATTTTTATAAATCTTTCTCACACATATGACTCTATAAATCGGAGTGTTATAAAAACTTTGGCATAAAAACTTTGGCATAAAATAGAAAATTTCATTGGATATATCTTTAGGAGATAAGAACATGGCTACAACTTTTTAGCATATTCTTTTCTCGTATTCCACCCGCGTTTGTGGCTGTCACTGATCATGATGTTGATGATTACTATTATACTTATATATATAACCAATGTAATCGCATGTATTTTTGTGCATAGTGTTAGATTAAATCTAGACAACCCAAATAATTGGTCTTTAAGTGAATTTGTTCAGCATACCATCAAAAAAATATTATTTTATTTTGTGAAAGTCAAAACAAAATTTAAATATTAGGACATTTTATAAGAATGCCTTTTTGTGAATAAAAAGAACCCTTTTTAAAAAAATAAAGGATAAAAAGTGTACTTTGATTTTTTGGGAAAACTAAAACTTAATTAATGGTTTTTGTTGGTTTATCCAGTACAATTTCTCTTCTTTAAATAACTAAGTTGCTACTATAATTGAATTTAGTTGATATCAAAAAAATTGTAACCAGCTTAAAATGTGGGAGAAGAGAATAAATTTTGAAAATCCTTAGAGCTATTTCTATGTTTGGTTAGAAAACAATTATAAACTGAAAAATTAAACCATGTTTTATTCGTTTCCTACAGTTTTTAAGAATGAAAAACAAGAAGAAATTGGAAAAATAGACAATCGCATCTGGTTGTGCCTTTTTAATGTATCTACAATTTTTTTTTGACATGTGTGATTTAACATGACATCTTTTTCATTATTTTGTAGCAGAATATATGTGAAAAATCAAAAACCTCAAAAACACATACAATAATGAGAATGAAGTAACAGATAAATGCGTGAATGTATATGTCCATACATGCATACCTTTTTTGTTCAATTAATAACTCAAAGTGATCCAAATTGTATGAAAGAAGTTAGACTGAGAGAACCGTTTACGGGTAAATTTGTTTTTCGGATTTACAAATGGACCGAAAGCAAAAGTTCATACCGTATAAATGTCTAAAAACAATGTGTTGTAGTTTCGCGCAAAAAGTGGATGAAACTTGTGTGTGTTAGCGTGAAAATCCGTCTTTTTACCACTCGTAGAAGATCATATGGACCATACATGCATATTTTGAACATTATAGGTGGTTGAAAACCTTTCCGACAAAAAAGTTAGGGACTATTGAAACCTAATGAGATATATTCCTCTTGAAATTTTCCTAATACTTGAAAAAAGGGAGATTCTTTAGTTTTTAGACAAAGAAGAAAGATTCTTTCTTCGCACAGAGTTTTTATTTTTTGCACCTCACAAAGAGTTTTCTTTATATAAAAAATTAGAAGAAAAGGGGAAAAAAGTAAACAAAAAAAAAGTTAGATAAAAAGTTATAAACTTTTGATCTGTGAACAATATTGTTAAGATCATCTCAACCTTCCACAAAAAAAAAAGATTATTATGAGGGAGAATGAATTATATAATCAACAAAATTCATTGAATGTTAGTGCAAAAAAAGAATAAAAATACAACAAGATCAAGAAATTCAGGAAAAAATTGTAAATGACAAAAGCTAAAAATTTATATAATATCACATATATTCATCAATATTACGGGAAACAAGAGAAGACAAATGTACATTAAAACATGAAACACTTCCTGTTCACTAACCTTAATTAGTGTCCTAACATTAGAATCTTAAGCTAATCCATAATCAAGAATTAAAATTAAACAAAGGAAACTAATAATAATATATATAAGAACCCTAAAGAGAACGTTAGAAAGAGTTGTGAAAAACAGAGTTAATTATCTAAGCTCTCTGAATGAAAACGGTTTCAAGATCCGGCGGGTTAAAGAAATTTCTAGCTCCGACGCCGTAGACACACTTCGACGACGGCTTTCGCTTCTTTGGCGCGGCAGGACACGGCGGGACTCTTGGAATTCTGACGGAAACCGCCGTGGGAGTCGTCGGACACTGATCTTGATCCTCTGTTTCGGTGTCTGTGATGCCGGAGGAGAGATTAATCGGCTTAAGCGGTGAACGAGAAGGAATTCCGGCGATGACCCATCGTTTACCGTCGGTTGTTTCTCGTATCTCGCCGTCGTACTGGTGGTGAGGCTTGCCGGAAAGTCCCATGAGTTGACAAATGTTGAAAAATTAAGACAAAACAGAGGAAGTGAAAAACAGAGGAAATTAAAAAAAAAACTTTTTTTTTTGCTAACTTTGGTGAAGAATGTGAAGTGGAGAGGACATTTTTTTTTCAGAGAGAAAGGCTTTATAGTCAAATAGAGAATTGATTACATCATTAGATCGGTGTCGATTGAGTTCGGTAAATTTCCTCTTTCTCTGAATTTTTTGAGTAAAATATGAATAAATGTTTTTATAATTTATTACTCTTTACACACTAATTTAAAGAAAGAACATAAAGGCAGTGAGATTGAGTTGTATTACTTTTAAAATTGTAATAAATATTAATACAGAGCAAAATGGAGGGAATAAAGGAAGGCATAAGAGAAGTATAAATGATTCCTAAAATTTCAAAATTTAAACTTTTAATAAATTTTTTTAAGATCATGCAGCCTAGTATTCGTTTGAGGTATAAACTTCATAGATATCTTAGTATCAACTTAGTATAATCTTATAAACTAAAATAATATATGATCTTATGAGATATACTTTATTTATTTTATTTTAAATGATATTTTTTAATGATTCGAGTTGTGTTAAGAGTGGTTGACTCGCCAAATGCGAGTATGTTACCGGGTTTGACTCCGCTCTAGAGGATTAAGGGTCCACGAATTATGAACCTCCTAGTCATAAAAAAATCAAGACAAAAAATATTTTCAACTGCTCATGCTAAAATTTAAAGTTATTTGAATTTTTTGTGAGGGTTTATATTACCGCGTGTATAGTTTTTTATTTGTTGAATTAATTTTGATTAATGATGTTTTAATTTTATAACTATATTAATAGAATGTAGCTATTTTCTAATAGTTTGACAAAAAGTATACTTTTATTTTAAAAAATAATTAATTTACATACTCTAAGTGGTTTAAGGTTTTCAAAATAAATTTAAAAATATGAACTCGAAGTCTCACATTTATGAACTTGAGTGCTTATAGGATTTAAGTTTGAACAGAATGTTTGATATGTTTGAAAAAAATAAACAAATGTTAATAAAATTCTGCATTGTGTAATAATTTATTTTTTATATAAGATGCAGATTAATTTAGTATTATATGGAAAACTAATCAAAGCTTCAACAAATTCAACATAATTGTTTCAACTTTTTTAATCTATTTTTCTCTTCTGTATGACTTTCACTTATTTATGCTTAGAGTACACGTCCATTAACGAACGTCAAAACCATCATTATCTTATGCGGTTGAGTGTAGACATACATATATACGTGTATTTCCATCAATCTATGAGACAATATCATCCACAAACTCATCTATATGATGTTTTTATGTAAAGTGTACTATATCATTATAAGTTTATATGTATGTATATTTTAGCTAATGGAGGACAATTGTAAAACGACATATATTTTAGTTCAAAAAGAAGTACATTATATGTAACATCCTTTCCGCTCATGTGTGCCTCAACACATTTTTTTGGATTCGCAAGTTCATTATGTCTCCGACGGTTGGAGGAGTGATACTCCATGTAAATTGTTAGTTGTTAGGAGATCTTCTAGATCCCATGATCCACAGGTCCTAGGATCGAAACTTGATTTTAATACTATGTCAAATTGCGAGCTTTAAACTCAAATCCAATTGGCAATAAGTGGATTAATTCATACTCCCCCTGTTTCTCAAAAAGTGTCGTTTTGAGATTTTAATTTTGTTTCACAAAGAGTGTCGTTTATATTTTTGATGCAAATTTATAAGTGAAATTCGGTTTTAACCTCACTGTTTTAATGTATTAATTGGAGAGAGAATTTTCTTTTTAAATATTAATGAAGTGCATGTAAGACTTTTTAACATTTTTCTTAATGCGTGTGAAAAATGTCAGAATGACACTTTTTGCGAAACAGAGAGAGTATGTATTATATATTATTTAATGTTTTCTTAAACTTTCGATGTGAGACTTTTATCTTTAATAGTCCTCCTCTCACGCTCCGGACATGACCATTTGATGTGTAGACTTTTTGTAGGAACAATATACACGGGATAATCCAAAAAGCTTGCTCTGATACCATGTCAAAAGTGGATAAATCGAAATATGAGCGAATTTTTTCAGGTTTTATTCGTTAGTCAATAAACTTATTTCTACAAAAACATAATTTGGTTCACAAATTCTGTACATATTTGATAATAGGAAAATCACCTAATTAGTTATAAAGAAATATTCACAAATCTAAACTATCCAAATATATTCAAGACAATCACGTATCCCGAGACTTCCTAACATAAATCACCACACGATTTTTTTAATATAAGTAATCAAATCAATTCTTTAAATTTTTGTCACAAATTACTGTATCTCTATCAATCTATCAAAGTACATGTAACTGAGTTTTACTATATCTCATGTAACCAAATTACAATATCTCCATTGAGGTATCAAAGTACATGTAACTGAGCTTTAAATTCTCTTCACAAATTACTATATCTCATGTAACCAGATGAGAAAAAAAAATAAAAAAAAATAGAAAATTGAGTTTTATTAGATGAGAATAGGGAATCCAAGGGAACCCGTGACCTAAGCTAAGGTAAACTTAAATAGTTCACGTATTTAATATTTTTAGAGTTCTTTTTTTTTGTTGTTGTAAATTTGTAGATTTTTTTTTGACACGACACATATTTAATACTATTTGTAGAGTTCTTTTTGAAACGTATTTAATACTATTTACATACTACTCCTAACTTATATGTAATGAATACAATAACCTTTAGATGCAAGTAATAAATGGAGTAACGAGATGAAAAGAGTCGTTGAGATTCAGACTCTTAGATCATTGGCCAAAACCATTCAATTTCTAATAATTAAAAGTCAAACTATTTTCGAGGGATATTCCAACGTCGAGGCTGAAGTTATTGCACATTGAGTTCAAAGATAACTATTGACGTTTTTGGTCTTTGATTTTCACTTCAAAGGTTTTTTTTTTAAAAAAACGTTAGCCTTTGGATTCTAGTTTCATAAACCATCATTTAAGTGCAAGTTATAAATGGTGTAGAGATCAATATTTTTAATGATTTTTTTTTAATTTATGTTTATGTTGTTTTTCTTTTCAGGATAATTGTATGATTTGAAAAAAAAAACGTTTTGTAATCGTTCAAGATAACTTAGACTAATTTATACTCTCTCTATTTCTAACTATTTGATATTTAAAGTTGTTGCACGCCAATTAATGAATTACTAACTTTATTCATTTTACCTCTTTTGCATAAAATACAACATTAAATACAACTAATTCAACCAATAAAAAATTATAGTGCAAAATATTAATAGTCACAAACATCACATAATATTTAATTTTTGCATAGAAACTTGAAAACATCAATTAAAATGAAACGAATTTTTTTTCTAAAACATCAACTAAAACGAAAACGGAGGGAGTAATATAATTCAAACTAATCTCTTTTGGGGTTTTAGTTTTTGTTGTTGTAGCCGAAATATTGCAACACATGTGTCTGCTCTCTCTATCTCTCTCTCTCTACCTCTCTCCCAGAGCGGGGTCAGACCATGTTAGATACTCGCTTTTGGCGAGTCAACCCCTTCCAACGCAGCTCGAACTCGTGACCTCCTCTTTTAATAGAGGGGTTTTTACCACTGTACCAACACTTCGCTGGTTATCCTCTCAAACTATTATTTCTTTATAAACCGAAATATCACAAATATATGAAATGTTTTTTCACTTCAAGATGAGTTTTTTTCTCAAATACTCACAGACATAGAATGGTAACCCACTTTACATTTGAGCTTCAATTTCACTTAAATACATTTCAAAGGATATATCCATTTATATACTTAGTGGTTTTCTCATATCATATGTTGCATTAGGGCATCTCCAAAATAATACTCCATTTTTTAATCAAAAATAGAGTGATTTCAAAATGGAATGTGTTTTGCTCCAATGTATTATTCCAAAATGAAACAACCAAATAAGATTGTTTAAAAATGAAATATTTTTACTTCAAATACGGAATAATATCTAATTTTACTTTATTTTGGATTTCAAAATTGAGTGAAGTTGTAGCAAACTTTCCTATAAACTTGATTTTGGAGTAAAATTTAGGATAGCGATGTTATAAGTTGAGAGAACAAACCACCGACTAAATATAGTTTATTGGTACATATAGAGATTTAAGTCACGTTGAAATAACATAATTTTACTCCATTAAAGCATATAAACAATTGCCAAGTAGTCAATAAGATCTTTGATTGCCCTTTCGCACACAAAAGTTTCACCTTAACATGAGTAATATTTAATAGAGAGAGATATCATGAAAATTTGACCTTTATATTTGAAAATTAACAGAAATATTGAAGTATCGAATTGTAGTTTCGAAAGCAATTCAAGAAGAGTTGTAAATTGTAAAGCTAAAAACAGCAAGTCAAAGATCTTCTCTGGAAGGCTCGCCACTAGTTCAAGGTCAGTCTGCAATAGAACCAATAGGGAGTGTGCACTAAAAGCTCTGAAGCATTGGCACTTAGGGAAGCAATCACACAAATGATGAAATTAGGTTATACATAGGCAGTGTTCTAAAAAGCGGTCTAGCCGGTCGCCTAGGCACCACGTCGCCGCGATTATTTTCTAGGCGCTACAATTAAGCATCAATAATTTTAAGCGAGTTTAGACGGGTCTAAGCGAGTTTAGACGAGTCTAGACGGACCTAGACAAACCTACAAAATTATAAGTTAATTAGATTTTAATTTTTACATATAACTTAACTATAGATTTTAGTTTCATAAATATATAACTAATAAAATTTCTATGTATAAACTCATATTTTAGCTAATTTCATTCATAATGTAATATTTTTGAGTTTTTAAATGGATGTTTATGTTCTCAGATATATTATGAATTATATATTATATCTTGTAATATGCTATATATATATATAATGTAAACGTCTAAACCGTCTAAAAATCGCCTAGGCTCCAATTAATCATTTTAAGCGCTAGGCGTTAGAACATCGTCCGTTTGGCGCCTAGCGCTTTTTTAAACATTGTACATAGGTCAGCTTTATGGGGGATAATATGTAGATTTATAGAAACTTACATAAGTAAGAAGATCAACCTTTAGAAGAATGCTCAAGTACATGTAGTATACTCTCTTATTTGTCTGATATAAAGAACTTGTTACAACAACCGTTCAAATTTCATTTCAGATATGTGAGGTGAGAAAGTAATGCTTTGGCCGATGCACTAGCGAAGAAGGCAAAAAGATCAAGAGCAAGCTATAAAATCAAATGGTTATATGGACTATGATAATCCTCCTTTATTGTATTATGGATATGGCCTCAAGTTTTTAGGTTCTATTGTAACAAACACTTGAACAGAATTAATACAAAGTAATGTACAGAAAAAAGCAGCAAGTCAAAGATCTTCTCTGGTAATTATTTTAGTGGTCAAAAAATAAAGATCTTCCTGAATCATGATAAGTAATAGTTTCATCTTTCCTAATTTAAATTTCTTCATTTCCTTATATATATATACATAAATACATATATATATATACACACACACATTTGTATTTACAAACTCCATAGTAATTTGTATAACTTAAAATATTTAGGGTGAATATGAGCAATATTCAAAAAAGAAAAATTAGGTCAAATAACAACAAAAATTCTATTATTTAACTAACTAACCAAAAACACATTCTCTCAAATATTTTCTATTCCGATCTCTCCCTAACATTTTCTGCAAATTTAATTAATCTTTTTTTGGTCATTACACCAATTCACCCAAAAAAATAACTAAATAAATAACATCACATTTTCATTATTTAAGAAGTCATGCAATCTTTTAAAAATTTCTCACATTCTACCCCTAAAAAAACAAAACAAAACTTGACACAAAGATATTTTGGTCATTTAAATTAGGAGAGAGGGTGTTGGATTATGACATAGTTATACACTTTAATAACCAACAAAAATTTTCTAATCTTTGCAATTCCCCAAATAATTAACAGAGATATATCACATATAGAAAATTTTACCGAATATTCAAAATCTGATCGAAATCTTGATAATTTAAGAAATTTTATTCGTCTTTCCAAATTAAAATTTATCTACATCTATATATGTATTCATTGATTGAATTTTGTATTTACAAATCACAACAACTCAAGAAAGACAACAAAAGAATCACACAACAGTGACAAAACTGTTCCTCTAATTAAGACAAAACCAAAGCATGAAGTCATCACAAATAGCTCTAATCTGCATAGTCATGCTCTCCCTCTTTGCTCTACATGATTGTACGTATAGGGTTTTTTTCTCTTGCATCATATAATATCAGGGTCGGCCCTGAAATTTAAGGGACTATAAACTTATACAGTTTTGCGGACCAAATTCAATATATAATTTTTTTGGTTGGTTTGGGGGCCAGTTAGTTTATGCATATTAATTCAAAAATTTTTGGGACTTTGAAACAAATGTTTCGTGCCGCATAGCCGAAGACCGATCCTATATAATATATATATATATATGATTATTTTTATTTTCTCTTTTTTCTTCATCATTCAAAGTTTTGGTTTGTGTGTGTTAAACATTTTTGTGTATATAGGTGGGAGGATGAAGGTGGAGAGATCGAGCAAGATCTATATACCATCGTGTTTCGAAACAACTTGCAGAACTTTCTTCGAAAGAGACTGTTGGTGTTGCGAGAATATTAAGACTAAAAAAGATCTTTGTTGGTTAAAAAATAAGTATCCAAACGCCAAAGAGCTTTGCTTTGCAAATTGTTGAAAGAAGTAGATTTAAAATTCTTGAATAATCTTAATAAGTAATAATGTATGCTGCTTAATTTATTCAACTCCAGTATTATCCAAGTCATTCTTATTATACACATGTGCTTAATACTACTTCCCTTTCATATAATGGTAGATGTTTTACCAAAAAGTTTGTTTCAAAAAGATTTTAAGTTTTGTATGCATATTTAAATAGTTAATGATAATAAGTTGTTAAAATTTAAGAAGTTCTGATTTAAAATACTGTCCAGGCTTTCGACATGGCCTGCCACCACTCGTCGGCTTCATCTTCCAAGTGGTAAGACGCGTACTGGACTTGTTGGTCTGTGGTGTGTCTTGGTAAGCAAAGTATTGATTATATTGGGCCGACGAGGCCCATCTTGTTCTCTTATCTTCTTCTTCTCTAAGTTAGGTTTAGCTTTGTGTATTTAAGTTACATCGATGTACAACAATAAGAACAAGAAAACAGTTTATATCGTATAAGTCTTTTAACATGGTATCAGAGTTCAGATCTTAAACACACGTTGCCCCCACCGAACCATCGATCCGACCCATCGAAAGAGGCCCGATCGTTCTGAACCAAAATCGGTCCGACATGGAATTAGTCGGACCGATCTAACCCGAAGTTAATCCTATACTAGGATATTGTCGAGATTAATGGTTATACGGACCATTATCTCGAGGGGGCGTGTGAAGATATATCCCACATCGGAAATATGATGGGACCTAAGTAATATATAAGTAACATGGACCAATCCACTCATTGCCAATTGGTTTTGAGTTGGAAACCCATGAAACTTAACATGGTATCAGAGCCCAGATTCTAAACACACACTACCCCCACCGAACCAAAATCGATCCGGCCCATCGAAAGAGACCCGATCGATCTGAACCATAATCGGTCCGACATGAAATTAGTCCGACCGATCTAACCCGAATTTAATCCTATACTGGGATATTGTCGAGATTAATGGTTATACGGATCATTATCTCGAGGGGGCGTGTGAAGATATATCCCACATCGGAAATATGATGGGGACCTACTTAATATATAAGTAACATGGGCTAATCCACTCATTGCCAATTGGTTTTGAGTTGGAAGCCCATGAAACTTAGAGAAGAAGAAGAAGAAGATAAGAGAACAAGATGGGCCTCGTCGGCCCAATAGATTAACCTTTCTGAGCTAAGATGTGGGATCATCGCCATGGAAACGAGGGAACTACAACTTCACAGATCGTGCTTGATAGAAGGGGTTTGTATGGATTGTCTCTGTGCGTTGGTGGCTGCCTTCGCTTCGTCTCGTTGATCTTTGCACACTGCTCACAACTTCCTTGTTACTGGTAACTGCTTCCATTAAGCGATGCAGAGAATCTTCGATGCTCTTAAACTTGTATGTGACACCCAAAATCATCTTTTGAATCTCATCTTGCATCTCTCCGAAACTAGCTTGTAGAGATTAGATACGTTCTTTGTTACTACCCATCCTTAACACCTCAATTAAGTGGTCCAAATGAAAGTGCTTCTCACACTCTTTTTGTTTTGTTTTTCTGAATTTTTGAAAAAGAAAACCAAAGTTGGAAAACAAAATGCATAAAAAACGAGCTTGATACCACAACGAAGGGGTTCGAGTCAAGCTTTGCAAACGTAAAAAAAGTTGAATGATAGAACGACTCTGATACCAATTGATGCGATTCCAATCAAAGCGTAGATAAACTTTGGTTTATGACTCACCATAAAGCATAAAGCAATTGCCAATTAGTCGAGAAGATCTTTGATTGCCTTTTTGCACACAAAAGTATCACCTTAATATGAGTTTTTTTTATAATGCATCGATTATCCAATCATGCCTCAGGCAGGGACGCACTTTATGCTAATTTGTGGACTGGATACCACACATCCTGAGCTGAGTTTGAATGTCCAACCAGCTCATGTCGTGGGTAGCCATATCACCTGTTACTGGACTACCATGTAAATTACTTGGACTGAAGACCAAATCCAGACTTCCCACACGTACATTATTTTGTTTCTGGGGAGGTCGATCCCGGTGGAGGATTGTTCATCCATTCCCAAGTCGCTAGCCATTAAACCTTGACCGTAATATTTAATAGAGAGAGATATCATGGTTGGCCGATATATTTGAAAACTAACGGAAATATTGAAGTACCGAAAGCGATTCTTTTTTTTTTTTGTCGGCAATCCTTCCTAAAACAATTCAAGAAGATAGTTCTACATTCTAAAGCTAAAAACAGCAAGTCAAAGATCTTATCCGCTAACTATTTTAGTAGTTAACAATAAAGATCTGCCTGAATCACGAATAAGTAATAGTTTTATCTTTCCTAATTAATTTTTTTGGTAAACAATAAATTTTTTTCCTAATTAAATTTTCTCCATGTCCTTGTATAAAAATTACATTTGCATATACAAACTCGATAGTAATTTGTATACTTAAAATCTGATCAAATCTTGAAATGTAAGGATTTTTATTCGTCTTTCCTAATTAAAATTTATCTATTGCACAAAATTTTTTTTTATCTACATCTATATATTATTCATTGATTAAGTTTTGTATTTACAAATCACAACAACTCGAAAAAAGACAACAAAGAATCACACAACACGGTCCTTTTCAGACAGAACCAAAGCATGAAGTCTTCACAAATTGCTCTAATCTTCATAGTCATTCTCTCCCTCTTACCAAATGATTATTATTTTTTTCTTCATCTTTGCTCTACGTGAGTGTACGTCTAGGTTTTTTTTTCTCATGCATTATAGTACAATATTCACACACACACATATATATATATATATATATTAGAGTTAATTTAATAAATATTACAAAAAAATATTTAAGTTTTGGGGAGGGCCAAAAAAATATAATATTTGCATTTTTTGCATTTTGGAGACGTGAGATTTAATTATTGGTTTTTTGGTTTATCTATTGACAATTCCCTATATATTGTCAAATGTATTATTTATTTTTCTCTTTTTTCTTCATCGTTTCAAAGTTTTGGTTTTGTGTGTTTAAAAAGTTGTTATGTAGGTGGGAGGATGAACGTAGAGAGATCGAGCAAGATCAATATTGGAGATATCTTGGGAAGCAAGATGTATATCTTGCGGACCAACTATTACGGACCGTTAAGTCCGGTTATGGAGTGAAGCCCGTGAAGCCCAAACCGAAGAATATTCTAGAATCCTAATGTGATAAGGATTAGTTATTTAGATATATATCATAAGATTTAGATAAGTTCTATTTCTAGTTGAGATAGATTTAAGTCTTATGTATATATACCTCCCTATGTCATTTATTGTCAACAACTCAATACAATATTCTTTTCTATATTATTTCACAATCAATATACCATCGTGTTTCGAAGGCACTTGCAAAGCTTTCTTCGAAAGAGATTGTTGGTGTTGCGTGAAAATTAAGACTAAAAAAGATCTTTGTTGGTTAAAAGATGAGTTTCCAGACGCCAAAGAGCGTTGCTTTGCCAATTGTTGAAAGAAGTAGATTTAAAATTCTTGAATAATAAGTAATAATGTATGCTGCTTAATTTATTCAATTCTTGCTGACTTTTCCAAACCATTCTTGTTATACATATATGCTTAATACTACTTCCGTTTCATAATGATAGATATTTTACCAAATAAATTTGTTTCAAAAAGATAGATATTTTAAATATTTTATACATCTTTAAGTGTATATATATATTTAAATTAATAAAATTTTGAAGTTTTGATTAAAACTATTAGTATAAATACCACTTTTAATAAAAACAAAATACTTATTATCAAACATTAAAATTAATCATACGTGTGAAAAGTCTAAAAAATCTTGAAACGGATGGAGTTTATTTCTTAGAGTATTTGTTTTTACTCGAAATAAGATATTTACAATAGTTACCTTGATTTTGAGTTATGTTTTTACTTTACCAAACAAAAATTCTTCTAATGATTTTTTAAATACACAGCTAAAACTCAAAGTCATTGCTTTAGAGAAATCAAAAACAAAATAATGGTCCGGAATGTCGTGGTCTACCGGCAAGGACGAGTCGCTTTCTGGAGACAGGTTGCATGTTCGATCCCCAACAGAATGAATTATCTCACGGTTTTCCATGACACCTCTGAAGATTTCTCATGCGTCCCCAGCGCTCCGGGACCGACGGTGCAGGCGTATTCAGGTTTCAAGTGTCCAGGCTATGTGTCCCCTTCAGGACTGCCTCAGACCTAGCCTAGTACCCTTGCCCGGCTAGTCTAGACTACCTCGGTAAGGTTAGGATATCCGAGTTATCAAAAAAAAAATAATAATGGATCGACCAAATAAGTAATATTTTTTAGGAATGTAACCACATCAACAAAATGCATGTTTAGATCAATCAATAAATTAAGTATGGTTTTAGAATGTTGCACGTAGAATCGTTGTGTTGTGAGGATAATTATCAGTCATGGTATATATGTAGAATCTTCTGTTTGTTACAAGAAAACTACATCGTAAATTTGATTTTTTTGAGAAACTATTGATTACTATATATATATATA
>OVAN01009338.1:0-17050 GCA_900406275.1 Anastatica hierochuntica | reverse complement strand
TGAACATTTTTTGGTTTAATTTAATAGAAGGCAATTTATCAAAAAAAAAAAGAAAAAGAGAGATTTTGTAAAATGCACCAAATGTTTTAAGACATTTCAAATATATACTTAATTTTATATATAGTATTTTGAAAAATAGTCTTTTTGAATTGAAAAATTACTATAATATCTTTATTTATTTAATTCCTATTGATTTGTTTGTTCTTGGTAGACTTATTTTTTAAGTTAACTTATTAATAAAGTTGATTTTTTTAACTATTGACTTATTATTCTTTTCCGTTGACTTGTTTTTTTTTTAACCGACTTATTTTAAAACAGTCGACTTATATTCAGTTGATTGATTTTTTTTAATCGACTTTTTATACTATTGAAATTTTCTCATCGATTTATTTCTGTTTCTGTTAACTTTTTTTTATTTTTAGTATACTTATTTAATTTTATTTATTATTGACTTATTAACAAGGTCGATATTTTAATCTATCAATTTATATTTCTTTTCTGTCGATTTATTTTATTTGTTGTTGACTTATTAACAAGATCGTTTTTTTGATCTATCGATTTATATTTATTTTATGTCAACTTATTTTATTTACCATTGTCTTATAATAAAACAATCGACTTATATTTTTTTGACTAATTTTTCTACATAGCCGATTTTTTGAGCTACTGATTTATTATAATATTTAAATATTTTAATTTAAATTAATTAAATTAAGAGTATATAATTTATATTTCTTTGCAATTTCAATAAAAAGTATGTTTTATTATAAGTTTAAAACTTTTTATTCGTCTATTATATGTTTATATAATATTATATTTTTATTATATCTTTCAAAATAGAATTTATATATGTTTATTATATGTTTAAAATTCAAAATTTAAAATATTGAAAAAATTAATGAAAATTTTAATTAAATCATAAATACGTAAAAAAATTTATTGAAAGTTTACACTTTATTCTAAAACTATTATACTGAAATCATATTATATAATTTAATTTGATTATACTGAAATCATTATTTATTAAATTATTTTGTTAGATTTCTAATATCCAGAAATATTAAAAACGTTTTTAGTTTATTTTTCTGTTTTTAGTTAAGGACTGAACTTTCATTTTTCTAAAAAAATAAGATATTTTTCAAATTAAAAAAAGAATTAGTGTAGTTTTCAAATTGTTAATAAATAATGGTATATACAATTAAATTTCCTCAAAAAATATAACAATGAAAAGGAGCACATGATCTATATATTATTTAACACTTAACAAGATTTCTATCGCCGAACTAAACTGACTAATTTACTTTGATCTCTATAACCTTTAGTAATGTGATCATTTATACATATTTTTGCTTTGATTTTTTCTATTTTCCACCTCTTTTTGAAAAAACTTTGATGTTCTTTATCAATATTTACTTATTTACTACAATTTTAAAGAGAAGTCCCATAAAAATTCATAAAAGAAAGTTCATAATGTGTAATTACTGCCTACATATGTCGAGTTAAAGAGATGAAACTTCTTTATAAATTAAGAAAAATAGTAAATAGATAATGGCTGTTTTTTTAGTAGTCATACGCTCGTAATTTTTATATGTTTCCAACTAGCTCAAGTGATGGTGTGGTAAAAACATTTCTGCTCCAAATTATTTATAAAATATCATTTTATATCCCAAAAAATATATAACAATATGAAAAATATATAGCACTAGTTAATTAGAAATGATAATTATTAAATAACTAAAAGGTATAATTTTTAATTCAAACAAGGATAAAAGTGTCTTAACACACATAAAAAAGTTATTTTTCAAAATCAATAAAAAGAAGAAAAATTTGATTGCATATACCATAATTTATCAACAATTTGAAAACTACACTAATTCTTTTTCTAATTTGAAAAATACATTATTTTTCAAAAAATGACAGTTGAGTCCTTAACCGAACATAGTGAAATAAACTTTATAAATATAAAAAAAATAATTAAATAAATAATGATTTCAATATAAGCAAATTAAATTATATAACATGATTTCTGTAATAGTTTCAGATTAAAGTATAAATTTTAGATAATTTTTTAAAAGTATTTATGATTTAATCAATAATTTCATTTAATTTAGTCAATATTTTTGAAATTTTGAATTTTAAACATATAACAAACATATATAAATTCTGATTTTAAAGGTATAAAAAAATATAAATATTATATAAACATATAATAAACTTACCAAAAAGTTTGAGTTTAAACTTATAATAATTGTTTTACGTTTTTATTGAAATTTCAAAAAAATATAAATTATATACTCTTAATTTAATTATTTGAAATTAAAATATTATAATAAATCAGTAGTTCAAAAAAATTGACTATTTAGAAAAATAAGTCAACAAAAATATAAGTTGACTATTTTATTATAAGTCAATAGGAAATAAAATAGGTCGATAGAAAAGAAATATAAATCGATAGATCAAATAATCGACCTTATTGATAAGTAAACAATAAATAAAATAAATGGACAGAAAAGAAATATAAATCGCTACGTTAAAAAATTGACCTGGTTAATAAGTCAACACCAAATAAAGTAAGTATACTAAGAATAAAAAAGTCAACAGGGAAAGAAATAAATCGATGAGAAAAAGTCAACAGTATAAAAAGTCGACTAAGAAAAAAATCAATCAACCAAAATATAAGTTGACTGTTTTAAAATAAGTCGGTGGAAAAACAATAAGTCAACAGAAAAGAATAATAAGTCGATAGTTCAAAAAATCTGCCTTATTAATATATTTATTATGAGAAAAGTACTTAAAATTATATAATATTAATTAATAAATAAAATAAAATTTTCTATTTTTAATATTTTTTGTAGATATACTTTATTCTTTGTCGATTTATTAAAATGTCAATTTTTTGAACCTCCGACTTATAATCTACGTATGTTGACTTATTTTCTCTATCGATTTATTTTAAAACCTTCAATTTATGTTTTACTTGGTTAATTTATAACATAGTCGATTTTTTAAGCGATTGACTTATTATTTTTTTTTGCTTATTGATTTATAAGTTTTTCTGTCGACTTGTTTGTTCTTGGTAGACCTATTTTTTAAGTTGACATATTAATAAAGCTGATTTTTTAACTATTGACTTATTATTCTTTTCCGTTGACTTGTTTTTTTAACCGACTATTTTAAAATAGTCGACTTATATTCAGTTGATTGGTTTTTTCTTAATCGACTTTTTATACTATTGACTTTTTCTCGTCGATTTATTTCTGATTCTGTTAACTTTTTATTTTTAGAATACTTATTTAATTTTATATATTATTGTCTTATTAACAAGATCGATTTTTTAATCTATCAATTTATATTTCTTTTCTGTCGACTTATTTTATTTGTTGTTGACTTATTAACAAGATCGTTTTTTGATCTATCAATTTATATTTATTTTATGTCGACTTATTTTATTTACCATTGTCTTATAATAAAACAATCGACTTATATTTTTGTTGACTAATTTTTCAACATAGCCGATTTTCTAAGCTACTAATTTATTATAATATTTAAATATTTTAATTTAAATTAATTAAATTAAGAGTATATAATTTAAATTTCTTTGCAATTTCAATAAAAAGTATGCTTTATTATAAGTTTAAAATCAAACTTTTTTTTTCTGACACAAAAATGATCTCCTATTACTCAAAAAACTCAAACTTTTTATACATTTATTATATGTTTATATAATATTATATTTTTATTATATCTTTAAAAATAGAATCTATATATGTTTATTATACGTTTAAAATTGAAAATTTAAAAATATTGACTAAACTAACTAAAATTTTGATTAAATCATAAATACGTAAAAAATTTACTGAATATTTATTCTTTATTCTAAAACTATTATACCGAAATCGTATTATATCATTTAATTTGATTATTCTGAAATCGTTATTTATTAAATTATTTTTTTAGATTTATTAAATCCAGAAATATTAAAAAACGTTTTTAGTTTATTTTTCTATTTTTTGTTAAGGACTGAACTGTCATTTTTCTAAAAAAAATAAGATATTTTTCAAATTAGAAAAAGAATTAGTGTAATTTTCAAATTGTTAATAAATTATGGTATATACAATCAAATTTCCTCATAAAAATATAACAATGAAAAAGGAGCACATGATCTATATATTATTTAACAATTAACAAGATTTCTATCGCCAAACTAAACTGACTAATTTACTTTGATCTCTATAACCTTTAGTAATGTGATCATTTATACATGTTTTTGCTTTGATTTTTTTCTATTATCCACCACTTTTTGAAAAAACTTTGATGTTCTTTATCAATTTTTACTTATTTACTACAATTTTAAAGAGAAGTCCCACAAAAATTCAAAAAAGAAAGTTCATAATGTGTAACTACTGCCTACATATGTCGAATTGAAGAGATGAAACTTCTTTATAGATTAATAAAAAAATAGTAAGTAGATAATGACAGTTTTTCTAGTAGTCATACGCTCGTAATTTTTATATATTTCCAACTAGCTCAAGTGATGGTGTGGTAAAAACATTTCTGCTCTAAATTATTTATAAAATATCATTTTATATCCCAAACAAAAGTATATAACAATATGAGAAAATATATAACACTAGTTAATTAGAAATGATAACTATCAAATAATTAAAAGGTATAATTTTTAATTCAAACAAGGATAAAAGTGTCTTAACACACATAAAAAAGTTATTTTTCAAAATCAATAAAAAGAAGGAAAATTTGATTCCATATACCATAATTTATCAACAATTTGAAAACTACACTAATTCTTTTTCAAATTTGAAAAATACTTTATTTTTCAAAAAATGACAGTTCAGTCCTTTACCGAACATAGTGAAATAAACTAAAAGCCTTTTTTAATATTTATGGATTTTATAAATATAACAAAAATAATTAAATAAATAATGATTTCAGTATAATCAAATTAAATTATATAACATGATTTCTGTAATAGTTTTAGATTAAAGTATAAATTTTAGATAATTTTTTAAAAGTATTTATGATTTAATCAATATTTTCATTTAAATTAGTCAATATTTTTGAAAACTTGAATTTTAAACATATAATAAACATACATAAATTCTGTTTTTAAAGATATAATAAAAATATACAAATTATATAAACATATAATAAACGTACAAAAAAGTTTGAGTTTAAATTTATAATAATTTTTTTTTTTACGTTTTTATTGAAATTTCAAAAAAATATAAATTATATACTCTTAATTTAATTAGTTAAAAATAAATATTATAATAAATTAGTAGTTCAAAAAAATGACTATTTAGAAAAATAAGTCAACAAAAATATAAGTTGAATATTTTATTTTAAGTCAATAGGAAATAAAATAGGTCGATAGAAAAGAAATATAAATCGATAGATCAAATAATCGACATTGTTGATAAGTAAACAATAAATAAAATAAGTGGACAGAAAAGAAATATAAATCGATAAATTAAAAAATTGACCTAGTTAATAAGTCAACACCAAATAAAGTATGTATACTAAGAATAAAAAAGTCAACAGAGAAAGAAATAAATCTATGAGAAAAAATCAACAGTATAAAAAGTCAACTAAGAAAAAAACCAATCAACCAAAATATAAGTCGATTGTTTTAAAATAAGTCGGTGGAAAAATAATAAGTCAACAAAAAAGAATAATAAGTCGATAGTTCAAAAAATCAGCCTTATTAATATATTTATTATGAGAAAAGTACTTAAAAATTAGATAATTTTAATTAATAAATAAAATAAAATTTCTATTTTTAATATTTTTATGTAGATATACTTTATTCTTTGTCGATTCATTAAAAAGTCGATTTTTTGAACCTCTGACTTATATTCTATGTATGTTGACTTATTTTTCTCTATCGACTTATTTTAAAATCTTTGGTTTATGTTTTACTTGGTTAATTTATAACATAGCCGATTTTTTAAGCGATTGACTTATTATTTTTTTTTGCTTATCGATTTATAAGTTTTTCTGTCGACTTGTTTATTCTTGGTAGACCTATTTTTTAAGTTGACTTATTAATAAAGCTGATTTTTTTAACTATTGACTTATTATTCTTTTCCGTTGACTTGTTTTTTTTTAACAGACTATTTTAAAAAAGTCGACTTATATTCAGTTGATTGATTTTTTTCTTAATCAACTTCTTATACTATTAACTTTTTCTCGTCGATTTATTTCTATTTCTGTTAACTTTTTTATTTTTAGTATACTTATTTAATTTTATTTATTATTGTTTTATTAACAAGGTCAATTTTTTAATCTAGCAATTTATATTTTTTCTGTCGACTTATTTTATTTGTTGTTGACTTATTAACAAGGTCGTTTTTTGATCTAACGATTTATATTTATTTTATGTCAACTTATTTTATTTACCATTGTCTTATAATAAAACAATCGACTTATATTTTTGTTGACTAATTTTTTTACATAGCTGATTTTTTGAGCTACTGATTTATTATAATATTTAAATATTTTAATTTAAAATAACTAAATTAAGAGTACATAATTTATATTTCTTTGCAATTTCAATAAAAAGTATGTTTTATTATAAGTTTAAACTCAAACTTTTTATACGTCTATTATATGTTTATATAATATTATATTTTTATTATATCTTTAAAAATAGAATCTATATATGTTTATTATATGTTTAAAATTAAAAATTAAAAATTATTGACTAAACTAATGAAAATTTTGATTAAATCATAAGTAAGTAAAAAAATTATACTTTATTCTAAAACTATTAAACTGAAATCATATTATATAATTTAATTTGATTATACTGAAACAATTATTTATTAAATTATTTTGTTAGATTTATAAAATCCAGAAATATTAAAAACGTTTTTAATTTATTTCTCTATTTTTAGTTAAGGACTGTACTGTCATTTTCTAAAAAAATAAGATATTTTTCAAATTAGAAAAGAATTAGTGTAGTTTTCAAATTGTTAATAAATTATGGTATATACAATCAAATTTCCTCAAAAAATATAACAATGGAAAAGGAGAACATGATCTATATATTATTTAACACTTAACAAGATTTCTATCGCCAAACTAAACTAACTAATTTACTTTGATCTCTATAACCTTTAGTAATGTGATCACTTATACATATTTTTGTTTTGAATTTTTTTCTATTTTCCACCACTTTTTGAAAAAACTTTGATGTTCTTTATCAAATTTTTACTTATTTACTGCAATTTTAAAGAGATGTCCCACAAAAATTCAGTTCATAATGTGTAACTACTGCCTACATATGTCGAATTGAAGAGATTAAAGTTCTTTATAGATTAATAAAAAAAATAGTAAATAGATAATGACAGTTTTTTAGTAGTCATACGCTCGTAAATTTTATATGTTTCTAACTAGCTCAAGTGATGGAGTGGTAAAAACATTTCTGCTCAAAATTCTTTATAAAATATCATTTTATATCCCAAAAAAAAATATATAACAATATGAGAAAATATATAACACTAGTTACTTAGAAATGATAATCATTAAATAATTAAAAGGTATAATTTTTAATTCAAACAAGGATAAAAGTGTCTTAACACACATAAAAAAGTTATTTTTCAAAATCAATAAAAAGAAGGAAAATTTGATTGCATATACCACAATTTATCAACAATTTGAAAACTACACTAATTCTTTTTCAAATTTGAAAAATAGTTTATTTTTCAAAAAATGACAGTTCAGTCCTTAACCGAACATAGTGAAATAAACTAAAAGCCTTTTTTAATATTTATGGATTTTATAAATATAAAAAATAATTAATTAAATAAAGATTTCAGTAGAATCAAATTAAATTATATAACATAATTTCTGTAATAGTTTTAGATTAAAGTATAAATTTTAGATAATTGTTTTAAAGTATTTATGATTTAATCAATATTTTCATTTAATTTAGTCAATATTTTTGAAATTTTAAAACTTAAACATATAATAAACATATATAAATTCTGTTATTAAATGTATAATAAAAATACAAATTATATAAACATATAATAAACATACAAAAAAGTTTGAGTTTAAAATTATAATATTTTTTTTACGTTTTTATTGAAATTTCAAACAAATATAAATTATATACTCTTAATTTAATTAGTTTAAATTAAAATATTAAAATATTATAATATATCAGTAGTTCAAAAAAATGACTATTTAGAAAAATAAGTCCACAAAAATATTAGTTGACTATTTTATTATAAGTCAATAGGAAATAAAATATGTCGACAGAAAAGAAATATAAATCGATAGATCAAAAAATAGACCTTGTTGATAAGTAAACAATAAATAAAATAAGTGGACAGAAAAGTAATATAAATCGATAGATTAAAAAATTAACCTANTTGACCTGGTTAATAAGTCAACACCAAATAAAGTAAGTATACTAAGAATAAAAAAGTCAACAGGGAAAGAAATAAATCGATGAGAAAAAGTCAACAGTATAAAAAGTCGACTAAGAAAAAAATCAATCAACCAAAATATAAGTCGACTGTTTTAAAATAAGTCGGTGGAAAAACAATAAGTCTACAGAAAAGAATAATAAGTCGATAGTTCAAAAAATTAGCCTTATTAATAAGATATGTAAACTTCTTCGCGTCATAAAACAAAGATTTAACTCCAATTGTTTCTCTTATGCTCTTCCATTATTCATCCACAACATCCCTCAATATGCGGGTTCTCATCCCTCGACTTGAGTTCTAACTTCTCAGATTTTCTAATTGTAAACATTTGCTTCTCTTGCTTCAACAAACATTTCCCAGTGACCGATTTCTTGAATATCTCCAAAATAATAAAGTTTTGCTGAGCTTTTGGTCTATTGATTACACCCAACAATTCTTTTGCTTCAGAGACGAAAATGATATGGTCTAGCTTATGAGAAGCCGCACTCTCCAAAGCTCAAACCAAGCTTAGAAATTTGATCTGAAGCTAATCTCGGATGTTATCAAAGGATCTCCTACTGTGAAGTATCACTTGACCTCCAATCCCTCGTATGGCCCAAGCCGCTCCTCCCGCCTGTTTACGTTTTGACCAGCAAAACCCAATATTATACTTTAACCATTGACATGGGGGTCTCTTCCATTTAGGCTTCTCCTTTACAATCATTTACACTTCTATGGTCTCATCTCTTTGCTCTATAATTTGAGAAGTAAATCATAGTTGTGCTTTTTTTTATTTTCTCTATAGTTTTTCCCAATACCGGTACATCTTCCCGAGAACTCTCTTTGGATGCCTGATAAGGCAATCTAAAATCAAAAAACAGGAAATTTAATTAGATTAAGGTTATTAAGAATGCCTTTGATGGTTAAGAATAATGGAAGCAAAAGCATAATTTGTGGATGTGATCAAACAATTAGAAATCATTTCTCCTTGCAACAATACAAACAATTTACCACGACCCTCTCAAACTATTTGGAAATCCTATGCAAATATTTATTCCTATTGAACATATATATCAACTTTCACAAAAATTTCTTACAAAGGTTACTAATCAGGACCTATTCGAATGCATCTTTCAATCCAAATGAATTTCAACTTACGCTGCATGGACAAGGATGTCGCTTTCTTCCTGGCCAAAGGATAGCTTTTGGAGTGCCTTGGAACTTGGGTTAATGATTCCAACAATAGAAAGAGTCTCTTGCCCTGAAAAGAGTAAAGATCTAATGAAAACCAAATTGCCTCTTTGCTGTCAAATAGGTGGTGAAGACATTGTGATTCATACATCGTGATTCATACATCATGAAGCTATTGCAGCTCAAAACAGAGGAAGTCAAAACCGAGCATCCGCTGAATGGGAAGCTGCTTATAATTGTAGAACAAAGCTTGAATGTTGCGTGAAAACAGTTTTCCCATCGCCATGTTATAAAAACTGAGAATCATAGAGTAAACATTTCATTCTAACCCAACAGAAAAATGCACAAAACTGAGACCAATCCAACATACCATTGGTAATTACTCAGTCTAATAAGGAGCAATTCTTCTGAAAACATATCAGAATCTACTCTTGAGAGCGTACCAAGATATGGATTTTCATATTTGGGCTTTCACAAACTCATAAAGAGATATGATGGTAGCAAGATGTCTCTGAAGGCAACGGCCTGATGAAAGAAAATTCTTTGATGACCAATCTCTTTATTCAATGTCTCTACAAAACATAAAAGATTAGAACTCTGTGATTCAAATTGGGATCATTTTTTTCGAGTATGTACTTCAAAACCCCTAGAAAATGGTATACCTGAGTCATTTTTGTACCAAGTTGGATCGGTTAATCTATCTGAAACAAATAAAAAGAAAGATCACTGATTTTGACTACGGCTGACCGTGTGAATCTCGATGCGACGGTGCTTAGAGCGGCATGAGGCCAATCTCGTTAGTATAACCTCTCTGAACACATCTCAGTCCCCACACGATTTGTGCTCCGCTTCCGCCTTGGCTTCAGAGAATAGGAAACGTAAACGCTTAATGAGATGTGTTCTTTGGCTTTTTATTTCTAAAGAGGAAGAGGAAACATAAACGCTTTGCCTTGCGTTTTGAGAGTAAATATTTCTGATTCAATGTAGTTCATAATGATTTACTGAAACCGTCATATTCATGTAAGAAATTGGGTCGTGAATTAATGCCACTATTTGTGTTTAGCTAGTTACCAACTTAGATGACGTGTCTACTTTAGAGAGTATGTTTACAAATCTGACGTGGATAGTCGGAGAAGTTAGGATTTTTTCCTTTTAATTAGTTAGATTAATTTTTCAATAATGTGGTTTCACGTTTTGATCGTTTTATTTTGCGTACCCATTTTCCATTCCACGTAGCATAGGTTAAAAATCGGATGTTAGTAATAAAAAGAATTAATTAGTGATATAACAAAAAAATATAATATTTAAGTTTTAGTTCTACCAATAAAACAAAATACTTACCCTATCTTACTCTCCAAAATCTATATATTAATTGAGGAGCCAAAGAGAGAAAATTTTGAATTTTGAAGCTGAGTTGTCAACCAGAGAGGATTTTCGGATGCTATTAACCAATAAGATTTAAGGTGTTATTAAATGTTTTTTTATTTATATTAATTTGTTGCACAAAACCGTAGATGAGGATTCATTTGGTTGTTTATAGTTTGGTTTGTTGTCAAGAATATCAGACTAAACATACTAGGTAAGTAAGATCTCATTTTTTTTATTAATACTAAATTGTTTAGGTAATTAGCAACAATTCGAGGGTTTATGATTCATAGAATATCTCAACCAAAAGATTATATGTTAACCATGATATTTTTGTAATTAATGTGATCTCATTTTCTTTGAATTGTGAGACTAATCCGGAATACGCATAGTTATAAGGATACTTCCATGCAAACAAGGTTGTTTACGATATTTCCATACACATTCCATTTGATTATTTACGATATTAAATATTTCGAATATTCGTCAATATCATTTACATTAACCGCTATATAAAACAGTAGCGAACTCTCCAATCGAAAGCATCAAATACTCACACATTTTTACACAAATAGAAGAAAAAAGGTTCCTCATGGTTCAGGAAAATAAAGTTTCTGAACTCAAGCCTTACAAATCAACATGGAAGATCGTTGTAAAGATCATTCGTTTTTGGAAGCAAGTTACTCCTTATGGAGAAACTTTGGAACTCATCCTTTATGACATTCACGTAAGTTTTTAAAACGGTTTAGTTATATTTGTTATCGTTTTCGTTATATTATATCTTATAACATCTTCTAATATCTTTACAGGAGACAAAAACCGGTGCGACCAATAAAAAATAACATTGGTCACATTTTAAGCGTCTCTTACAAGAAGGAGATACAAAAGTGTTTCAAAATTTCATTGTTGATCCAACCTTTGGTGCTTACAAGAGTACAAATCATCTATACAAAATGTCTTTTTACCAAAACACAATTGTGAAACAATGTGACCGATTGCCGGACACATTAACTCGTTGGCGTTTTGCACCATTTGATGATATTCTAGGTGGAAAATTGGGCATTGAATTTTTGGTTGGTAAGAATTAGTTTTCTTTATCAATAATATTTTATATTTGTTTTAAATTATTGATTATTTCGTTTTTATGTAGATGTTATTGGAAATTTTTTTTATTTCGGCGAAGTTTAGACTTTCAACAATAATAATGTTGAAAACCAAAACCTCACTGTTGAGCTGCGTAATTTGGAGTAAGTTTGTATTTTTCTATTAAACTATATCTTAGTGACATCTTATTGTGTTTATATGTTGTCTAACAAAAAAATTTAAAACTCGAATACTATTTTATAGGGATACAAAACTGTCGTGCACTCTCTTTGGTGATTATGCTCATCGAGCGAATGATTTTGTTAAAGTTCATAATAGCTTTGCTGTTATATTAATTGCATAAATTTTGTCGAATAAGTCATTGGCAAGGTTACTGTTTTTATCCTTTGTGTAGTTAAAGTTTTTTAAATGATTATTTTTATGATTTTACTAATTATTTTTTAAAAAATCAATTATAGATGTTTGGAGTGTATTTAACGCATTCAATTGCACAAGGCTTTTCTTGAACTCTCCACACATCAACAAGTCGAAGATTTTAGAGCAAGGTTTGTTATATAATATGATATCGTTATTATTTTTATGTCAAATATTAAAGTTTTTGCCGTTAAATATTTACATTTTCAGCTTACTTAAGAATAATCTTGTAATATCCAATGTTTCGACCAAGACAAAATATGTTGCATCCTTTGAAACCGATGAGTTTTTTATAGTAATGTGCCTAAATCTCTTAAAGATATTCGTGAGGCTGTTGAGGTTTGTAATCTATAAAATATAGAGATATAAATATTCCCTATTGTATCGGTATTAACTTATATTGTAAATTACCGATTTAAATTTACAAGTAGGTAGGTTTATTGTTCTATGTGAGATCATATCAATTGATGCGGATACGGGTTAGTTCTATATCAGTTGCAAAGGATGCTTCACTTGCTTCTCACAAGGTTTATGCTTCACTTGCGGGTCAATACATTTAATATGTTGTCAATACATTTAAGAACATAAATTAGAGCAATATATCAATCCACACATTTAAGATGTTGTTAATAATTTTCATTCTTACATTTTATTTGCTTCTCACAAATTTTATGTTTCACTTGGGGGTCAAAGATAGGAATGGAGAAGCAAAATTCAATGTGTTTGACAGGGATGCTATGGTGATTTTTCAGAGGACTGCTGCCAACTTGACCGAATCAATGGGAGAGATTTTGAGTTTTTTTACAAATTTATTATATATATTTTTTTTAAAAAAGATCATAGTTTTTTATTTGATTCTTTTTGTTTTGTATAGTTAATTAATCTCACAACTTTACCCCCTGCTTAAATTAGTTGGGTGGTCTCAAGGTTTTGTTTATCATTGGGGTGGAATGTGCCAATGTGGTATGGAAACATGACACCTTTAAAGGCATAAAGGTCGCCTATTTTCCGTTTCATGCTGATGACGACTAGTTCCTCTATTTAAGTTCCCACGACTAGAGCTACTATCTTCTTCAACATTACAATTTTCTCCATGGGAAACCCATAGATAGCAATTTGGGGTGAACCCTGTATTATACAAATGTTTTTTCACGTTGTCAATTGAGATATACTTCTCGTTCCCACATTTAATACAAGGGCAGAAGATTTTACCGTGCTCTTGTGCAAGCGAGTTGTTCGTCGCCTGATAGATGAACCCGACAAGCCGTCCTGGTACTCTTTCATAACTTCCCCGGTATCTGGATCTCTATGCCTATACATCCACCCTCGTAAAGCGAAAATTTTATTCTCTGAATCCTACATTTTTTTCTTTTTCGGTTTAGCCTAACTTTTTCCTTAGAGTTTTTTTGTTTTCAGATGTTGTGAAAGAATGTGAGAGGGTGAAGTTGTATTTATAGCCATCTTTTGCGAGGAATTTGTGAGGAAATATATCCTCGCAAATAGTTGCTACTCATCTGGAAAACGTGTTTACCTAACTAAGAGTTATCCTCGCAGTTCCCTCGCAAATTTGAGAGAGATTTCGAGGAAAATGTGGTCCCTCACTGTTTTCTTGCAAAATCCTCGAAGATTTGTGAGGAATAGAATTTCCTCGCAAATTGGCTGTTGATTTTCGAGAAAATTGCGAGACATTATTTTGGTCTCATATTTGCGACTGATTTGCGAGGAAACTGTTTTCCCAAGTAATTTCCTCGCAAATTGCGAGGAAATAATTTCCTCGCAAATCTGTTGTTTTCTTGTAGTGAGATGAAGACGTAGAATGGTATTTTTTCTATGTTTTGCTATTTTAACTTAAGACAATGAGTAATTTCTTAGTATTCTATCAATTTTTTGAATTTGTTGGTTTATTGGTTATTCAAATAAAAATTAATTCAATTTTTTTGGTAATGCATAAAGAAACCATATGTAAAAAGGTAAATATCGGATTTTTTTTTGGTTAATGCATATAAGTGTATGGATTACAGATTTTAAAAAAATAAATAAACATTATTACAGGCCCATACAAAATGTACAAATGGTTTAAGCCCAAAGAAAAGAATAATGATCCCATGACAAATATTAAGACAACATAACACAAAATATAAGAAGCCCCTTTTGATCATGTCTTTTAGTCTTCTTTATCATTCTCTTTCAAACCTCTTCTTCAACTTCTCTTGAAGAATTTCGGTCTCTCAATCAACACTAACACAGGTATGCTTCTATATCTTTCTTTTTTTCAAACTATTTGTTATCATATTGTATTCTTAACAAAAATACATAACAATTTACAGAATGCATATTCATATTTTTCTCATAGAAATGTCTAACGAGTCTTTAACCCTTTTTGTTTTAACAGCCATGGCTAATCGACCAACAGAAGAACAGAGTAAAGACTTGATGTCTCCTTTCGAGTCTTCCCATAAGATCTGAAACAGCTTATCTACAATCTATTTTTGCACGCATATATTTTCTTTTTATTTTTATTTTTAATAGATATAATATTAGATATTTTATTATATAATGAGAGAATAATTTTAGGTGAACAATTGGATTAGCTTTAAGAGGTGTCTCAAAAATAATCATGACCTACTACAATTAAGGCATCATAATAAATCATGTAGGATAACGTGTGATTTGATAGTTGTGTAAGTAAAGAGATTTCTTTTACATTTTTTTGTATTTTAAATTGGTATAAATAAGAAAAACAAAAAGTGACAAATCTTTATTTTTTTGATTAAAAATATATAGTATGTACTTTTCGTTAATGACACAAAATTTTATGTTTTTGTTTCTTTTATTGCATTTTCACTTTACTTATGGTTGATACCAAGAAAAACGCTATTGTCATTAGTAGTGACAAAGATGTTGATTCGAAAAAAGATACAGTGGTGATTCTAAAGAGAAGGAAATTGATGAAGAGGACTCTGAAACTGAGAGTCTAGGTTCATATATCAAAAGATGCTTTAAGAGAGGTAGTCAGACGAAGTACACTATGGAAGATGAAGAAGACAATGGGTTTGATAATGATGATAGCGTCGACTTTTTTCCACCACCCAAGAACCTTCGTGCAACAAAGAAAAAGTCAAAGAACCGTGATGAATGGGGCATTTCATCATCGGACAGCGATGACGAAATGTGAATTTTTTCCTAAACTTTTAAATATGTTTTATCTTTTTGTACTAAACTTATCATATATCTTATGTTTTATTCGGTTTTATAATTTGGTTTCTTAATTTTTTTGAACTACAATAAGTAAATATGTAGGTCATAACTAGTATAATTTTTACGATTTTAAAATGCGATTGTGGACAAGTTAAATCACTTATGAACTTAAATATTAACAATATGATTATATATTTAGGGATAAGGGTTTAGCCGTAAGGCTTGAGCTCGAATTTTTTCATGTGGAAAAGATTACAAACATTTAGTCCATCTTTGNGTCTCCTAACTTGTTAATTGTCTACGATGTTCTCTGTTTTAAACATCTAGTTATTATATTGAAATACAAAGGTTATTGGTCACCAAGGTTAACTGTCTATTACAAAGAATCGAAAAGGCCTAAAAAATCTAGAATAAGGCCTAATATGAATCCGGTCTAATGTTTTTTTTTATAATATTAATGTTATCAAAAATCAATTTTAACACATAATAATCTTCAAACCGAAGCAAACCGATCAAAAATGTACTAAACCGGAAAATTTATTAATTATACCGAACAAAAGTTATAAAATTAAACCGAAAATCGTATTTTACCAAACGGAAAGTTATAAAAACAAACCGAAATCGTATTTTACCAAACCAAACCGAAATTATTTACTTAAATCGGATTTATTTACTAGGTATAAATAGTTAGCAATAGTAAAGGAGTTGTGTAAACCCTAGCCGCTAAGGGTAAAAAAAAAAATAACGATTCTCCCTTCTCTCTCTCTCTCATCGTGTTCCTCGCTGTGTCCATCACTTCCAGCGATCTGTTCTTGACGGTATAGATCTCGTCGCCATCCCTTCTATCTTCTCTCTCTCTCTCTTTGTCCTTATATCTCCCTCTTTCTCTCAATATAACTGTCTATTGAGAGTTGTTCAATGTCCGACGATCTGTCTGTCCGTGTCCATCACTTCCGGCGATCTGTTGTTCAATGTCTCTCTTTTTTTTTTAGTGCAGATCCGGCTGTCGTCTCCGTCGCCGTTGGTCGTCGGAGCCGTGGCATGCACTGTCAGCAAGTCATCGTCAAGATTTTCGTTCAGGTTTGGCTTCTATTTCCGACTACGATCTCAAGCGTCGTCTCCGTCGCTTGAGATCTATTTAAGACATACATGATAGATTGCATGTTTAGACTTCTAGATCTATTTAAGACATACATGATAGATTGCATGTTTAGACTTCTATATCTGACTTCGTTTTCAGACTTTGTTTTCAGACTTCGTTTTCAGACTTCTTTTTCAAACTTCTTTTTCAGACTTTCGTGCTTACCATTTTTCTCTAACTGTTTGTTTTTACAGAAACATGGCTA
>OVAN01009337.1:0-17051 GCA_900406275.1 Anastatica hierochuntica | reverse complement strand
ACCGGTCTCCAGGGCACTTCAACCCACCCCTTCGTCCCAAGCACAAGCATATCAAGCAGCATCTCACCGGTTAACATGCATAATTCATCTCTTGCGTAGTTCTCAAGCAATGCCATATTATCCCTAGTTCATCACTTAGCAGTTCTAGGTTCTCATCAAACAATCACATCCATCTACCTATGCTCGACTTAGAGACCAAACACACATTCGTACTCTAGGCGTATAGTAGTATAACTCAATACATAATACAGGCAACATATTCATGACGGTTCATATAGCCCGCCATTGGCTGGTTTAACCCTAGACTATCATCCAAACCTAGGCTCCAAACTAGGTAATTTAGAATACGCCCTCACCTTTGCCATGATGCCGGTTGCAGCCCCACTGGCCAGTCTCTGACGCACGCAGGACGCCGCCCCAGGTTGTCGAAGAAGTGGGTGAGCTTCCGTCTCTTGATCTCTTGCTCGTCTTCTTCTTCTTCCAGCTTTCCTTTTCCTTTGTAGTCCCGCATCCCCTCCAGTGGTTCTGGCTCAGCTGAGACCCGGGAGGTGACATCCGTCCCGGGCTACTCCTGGACCCCGGCTCCCCTCAGGTGAATGGTCTGATGCAACCCCTCGAGCTCTCCCAGTAGCTTCATCAGAGAGCCAAACTCGTCCTTAGTCTCCAGGGTACTAAGCTTCCCATCTCGAATCAGTTGCAGCACCCGGATGTCCTCGTCCAGATCCTTTAGTACCTCCGGACTTGGTCTCTCTTCCCCATTCACAGATCTAGGGTTTCGATCCCCAAGAGACTTCTCCTCCAAGTTACCTTCTTCCCCAAGCTTCTCTACTCCTCCTAGGGTTAGGGTTTGCTTGATCTCTTCCTCTCCTTCTCCCTCCTCCGCGGCTGGCCTCCTCTCTCTCCTCCTCCTCGCCGCCGCCTCTCTCTCCCTCCTTCTCCGCTGCGGTCTCTCTCTCCTTCTCTTCTTCCTCCTCGGCCGCGGCTTCTCTCTCTCTCTCTTCTTTCTCCGCCGCAGCTTCTCTCTCTTTCTTCTCCTCCTTGGCCGCGGTCTCTTCTCTCTCGGTGGTGGTTCTCCTCCCACCTTCCTCGGCCACAACTTCTTCTTCTTCTTCTTCTCTCTCCCTCCTCTCCTCGGCAAACTCTCTCTCTTCCTCCTCCTCCGCGGTGCTTGGCTTCCTCTCTCTCCACCGTTGGCGACATCTCTCTCTCTTCCTTTCTTCTTTCTCTCTTTCTTCTCTCTCTCTCTCGCGGCTCTCTCTTCTCTCTAGCTCTCTCTCTTTCTCGACAAGAAACAAAAGAATAAGGAGAAGAAGTAGGTTTAGGGTTTCCTCTAGGTTTAGGGTTTAAATAATTAGGTTTAGGGCTTTTGATGGGTTTAGGAGGTTGCTTGGGCCTTTCCCAAGCCCAAGACATTACAATTCTCCCCCCCAATTGAGAATTCGCCCCGAATTCTGCGCGACGTCGTCCCTGTTCCTTCTGGTGTGTCGCAGAGCCGGCACTTCTTTACTTCCCGGCTTCTGGTCTGCGCCTTCATGAACAACTGGGACGTCCAGTGTCATACTTGTAAACCTCCTTGTAGTCTTGTCGCTCATTCCTCCTTCCAGATGTTCCAAAATGTGAGTGGGATTCCTTCCCTTCAACGATATTCATCCCCATTACCTTATGAGGGAAAGCCGCATCCCATACGTAATCTTCCTGGTTTTCATGGTGATGATGCGAGATGCTATCCAAGTCCTTAACAACCTAAATTCGAATCCTTGTAGCTCCAATGCTTGAACGATCATGATATGCAGAAGGGTCCTACGACTACATAACACAATATCCTTAGGTGGTCCTATCCCACTTGATCTCTTGTTACCTTCGTTTCCTCGGGTTTCCATCTCCGACAGTCATGAGAGGCGAGCTCCCTTAAGCTCCACTTGAAGATCAATCTTGTGATTGGGAGAGTTTTGGACGTACCCAACGCCATATCTCAACACCCTTAAGATCCTGAAATGACTTCTCCACCCAGCTGTGTCCTTGCAGCTTGGTAATCCGTCTAAGCTGTCCTTGCTTAGCTCGCTCTTCCTCTTTAGATCTGATCGGTACTATTCCCGCCAACTCTCCGGTGAGCTCAACCCCCTCCTGGTGTCACTCGTCCCATAGACGCTTGAAGCTCCTTGGACTCCAAACGAGCACTCTCCTTAGGGACTAACTCTTTATCTCATCCTTCTCAAGGTGCAACTTGAAACCTTAAACTTGATTAACTTTACTCAAACACGAACTCAAATCCTATCCAATCCGGAGAACCACTCCTCATTCACCTCTCACGAAAGGACCTAAACGAACTAACTAGCAAGCAACACACAAACAGAAAAATAAATATTAACTACCCAAACCCCATTCTAGAAATCTATCCTAACTTCTGGCCAACTCTTCAATCTAATACTTTGACTCTGAACTCGTAGCCTCCTCTTGATGGTCATCCTTGGATCACGTCCTCAGGTAGTTGCTCTAGGCCAAGCTCTGAAGCCCACGTCTAACAAGGTTTGAACTTAGTTTAAAATTTGAGTTGGTGTCTTGAAATTACGAATATAAAATTTTTGGTGTGCACACATCTAACCCTAGACGAAACATAAACATGACCCGATAAAAAATTTTTCTTTGAAAATCTATGACCCTCCGGGTCAGAACCGGAGTGGCCTTTAACCTAGGCTCTGATACCAAATTGTAACGTCCCTAACACGGTTAGGGAGTTAACCATCCGGTACAGACCAAATCGTTTTGAAAAACCACCAACTCCCGCTTTGAACATCATATCAAACCAACCTGCAAAACAATTCCCGGGAAAAGAAATGGAAAAAGGAGGGGTGAGTGACTTCCCGACAACTAAGTCACTCAGTGAGAGAGCACCCTAAGCTACTTCGCCTGAAAACTAGATTGGTCAACAGTCTAGACCTAAACCACAACCCACCAAGCAAACACCTAAGGTGTTGATCAAGAAATTCTCTAGCAATCATCGATAATAACATCTCACCATAACATCTCACATCACACAAATCCTAACAATCATCTCCGTACAACATCTCAAGCGTTTTGTTATTCTCACAGATGTGCCTACACTCGACCATCTCATCCGGGGGTGTGCCTACACTCGGCGATCTCATCCCAAACATCTCACCGGTCTCCAGGGCACTTCAACCCACCCCTTCGTCCCAAGCACAAGCATACCAAGCAGCATCTCACCGGTTAACATGCATAATTCATCTCTTGCGTAATTCTCAAGCAATGCCATATTATCCCTAGTTCATCACTTAGCAGTTCTAGGTTCTCATCAAACAATCACATCCATCTACCTATGCTCGACTTAGTGACCAAACACACATTCGCACTCTAGGCATATAGTAGTATAACTCAATACATAATACAAGCAACATATTCATGACGGCTCATATAGCCCGCCATTGGCTGGTTTAACCCTAGACTATCATCCAAACCTAAGCTCCAAACTAGGTAATTTAGAATACGCCCTCACCTTTGCCATGATGCCGGTTGCAGCCTCACTGGCCAGTCTCTGACGCACGCAGGACGCCGCCCCAGGTTGTCGAAGAAGTGGGTGAGCTTCCGTCTCTTGATCTCCTGCTCGTCTTCTTCTTCTTCCAGCTTTCCTTTTCCTTTGTAATCCCGCATCCCCTCCAGTGCTTCTGGCACAGCTGAGACCCGGGAGGTGACATCCGTCCCGGGCTGCTCCTGGACCCCGGCTCCCCTCAGGTGGATGGTTTGACGCAACCCCTCGAGCTCTCCCAGTAGCTTCATCAGAGAGCCAAACTCGTCCTTAGTCTCCAGGGTACTAAGCTTCCCATCTCGAATCAGTTGCAGCACCCGGATGTCCTCGTCCAGATCCTTTAGTACCTCCGAACTTGGTCTCTCTTCCCCATTCACAGATCTAAGGTTTTGATCCCCAAGAGACTTCTCCTCCAAGTTACCTTCTTCCCCAAGTTTCTCTACTCCTCCCGGGGTTAGGGTTTGCTTGATCTCTTCCTCTCCTTCTCCCTCCTCCGCGGCTGGCCTCCTCTCTCTCTCCTCCTCCTCGCCGCCGTCTCTCTCTCCCTCCTCCTCCGCCGCGGTCTCTCTCTCCTTCTCTTCTTCCTCCTCGGCCGCGGCTTCTCTCTCTCTCTTTCTTCTTTCTCCGCCGCGGCTTCTCTCTCTTTCTTCTCCTCCTTCGCCGCGGTCTCTTCTCTCTATTCTCTCTCGGTGGTGGTTCTCCTCCCACCTTCCTCGGCCACAGCTTCTTCTTCTTCTTCTTCTTCTCTCTCCCTCCTCTCCTCGGCAAACTCTCTCTCTTCCTCCTCCTCCGCGGTGCTCGGCTTCCTCTCTCTCTCCACCCTTGGCGACATCTCTCTCTCTCTTCCTTTCTTCTTTCTCTCTTTCTTCTCTCTCTCTCGCGGCTCTCTCTTCTCTCTAGCTCTTACTCTTTCTCGACAAGAAACAAAAGAATAAGGAGAAGAAGTAGGTTTAGGGTTTCCTCTAGGTTTAGGGTTTAAATAATTAGGTTTAGGGCTTTTGATGGGTTTAGGAGGTTGCTTGGACCTTACCCAAGCCCAAGACCTTACAGATTGATCCACTAAAACTTGAGCATCACTAAACACTTTGAGAGTCGAGAAACCAAGTGATAAGGTCTTCTCTAACACACACCATAAGGTCCAAGCTTCGGCTATTAAAGGTGAAGAAAGAGACGGGGAAACATTAGAGAACTCACCGAGTACATTGCATGTATTTGACCGGAAGATCAAAGCAGCACCCCCTCTAAAATTAGCTGCATCCCAAACAGCATCAACAAAGCAACGAGTGCCATTAAAATCAAGGTCCACATCCTGAAGCTGCCGTTGACGTGGCAGCGGTAATGATTCTTGCGCTTGAGACCAGGAATGGGAGTCTTGAAGAGCTTGTTGAAGGACATCCATCGGGGAAAGCAACACATTAATAAATACTAAGGTATTTCTAGACTTCCATAGATGCCAGAGAATCTAAGCTTTCAAGCTAGCAGTTCTAAGATCCGTCGGAGGCAAGTTTCTAGATGTTTTCGTTCGTGTCAAAAACCCAGATAACACAGGAGTGGACGCGAAGACATGGAGATCAATAGGCGCACAGTCCCATACTTGTTAAGCAAAGGAACATTGGAGAAGGACATGGCTTTCTGTTTCAACTGCACCACATCGCTTGCAGCGGAGATCATCAACGATATGACGTGTATGAAGTTGGTCCGCTAAAGGGAAAGCTCCGGCCATTGCTTTCCATAGAAAAGATCGAATTTTAGGGGCTGTCTAAAGCTTCCATATATTCCCTAACCAATCAAACTCAACTTGAGCCGCATGAGGAGAAGAGGATGTTAAAACCTCAAAACCTGAGCTGACCGTGTACTTACCCCGTTTATCAAGCAGTCAAACCAAGTGGTCATCTCGCCCTCTGGAACTCAAAGGCAGCTTATGAAGAAAAGGGAGAAGTTGCGGTAACCTTGAGGATATTAACTCCCAGTTCCATAGTCTGATATCAAGGTCAATAAGCTCGAACACCATTTTTGGCGAAGCCATACATTCTTGAGGACCAAGTAATCTTGTTGGAGAAGAAGTCGAAAGTCATGGATCATGCCATATATTAACCTTAGTACCATCACCTATTAGCCATCTCACACCACGACGAAGGACCTCTCTACCCGCAAGAATACCCCGCCATTCATGGGATGATGAAGAAGGTATCTTGCAGGTAAAGAAATCAACATTGTGACAATATTTCTCGAGAAGGATTCGAGAAACCAACGCATCCAGAGAGTTGACTATCCGCCATGCAAGTTTAGCTAGTATAGAATCATTGTGGGCTTCAATGTCCTTAAAACCAAGTCCACCTTGTCGTTTCGGACAAGTAAGGCGATCCCAAAAAACCCAACTAGTTTTTCGAATATCTGTCTTATCATCCCGCCAAAAACGAGTAAGAAGAGATTAGATACGTTGACTAAGGGAGATGAGAATTTTTCAACACGACATAGCATATGTTGGTAACGCCGAAAGCACAGCTTTTAACATCGTTTCTTTCCCGGCGGCCGAAAGGAAACGTGTCGACCAACTAAGACTACGTTGGCGAATTCGATCTACGATGCTCGTAAAAATATCTCCTTTCCGACGACCAAAATTTTGTCGGTAACCCAAGATATTTCCCAACTCCACCATCTTGATGAATATGCAGAGTTCGCTTAGTTACAAGTCGTCTTGTTGCCGAAGTCTTAGACGAAAAAATAATTGACGATTTGGATGTATTGATCGATTATCCCGAAGCTCGTTTGTAAGCTTGGATAATAATTCGCAAAGTCCGAGAACTCTCAGCATCCGAACGACAAAAAATAGTGTCATCGGCAAAGAAGAGATGATTCAAAGGTGGACTCTGTCTAGAGAACTTAAGACCTGGGAGATCCCCGGATTCAGGAGCTCGTCTACATAAATCTGAAAGAACCTCGGTACATAACACGAATAGACATGGAGATAGAGGATATTCCTGGCGAAGACCTTGAGTTGGAAGCACGTGACCCTTAGAACATCCATTTACCAAAAATGAGTAAGACACCATAGTAATACACAACATAATCCACCTGATCCAGGTCGTATGAAAACCCAACCGATGTAAAATTGCCTCAAGAAAATCCCACTCAATTCGGTCGTAGGCTTTGCTCATGTATGTCTTGACTGACATCATTACATGTTTTTTCACCTTGGAGGTAAGCAGAGTATGAAGAATCTCATGAGTAATTAGTACATTATCAGAGATCACTCGACCAGGAACAAAACCATATTGAGTCTCGGAGATTAAAGATGGTAGCACCAGATGCATGCAAGAAGTCAAAATCTTAGCAATTATTTTATGAAAAACATTGCATAAAGCAATAGGACGGTACTCTGAAACCTTCAGAATTAGGCGGACGTGAGTTGCATTCAGATTTCGCGGAAAGATTCCAGACCGAAAGAAAGCAACCACTTCCCGACCAACATCAGCAGCAATAACTTCCCAAAAGCAATGAAGAAAGCCAGATGAGAACTCGTCCGGACCAGGCGCCTTAGCGGCGATTGTCGCAAAAACCACACGTCGTATCCACTACAAGAAACCAGACTCATAACGACGATGATAATCGTCGTCAATTCGTCGTTATTCAGGTATAACAACGAAGTAACGACGAAACACTATTCGTTGTTAATTGTTCGTCGTAATGAACAAATCGTCTTAAATTCGTTGTTAATTTTACGACGACATAATTTCGTCGTAAAATACTTGTTAACCTATCGTAGCAAAGTTCTCGAAATTAACGACGATTAGACGAGGAAAATATATTTTGTCTCTAACTCGTAGTAACATAATGGTAAGTTAACGAGAACTAAACCACATATTTGAAACAAGTATCATCGTTAAATCGTCGTTAAGTTACGACAATTTAACGACGATAGCTCTAAATGCTTCGTTGTTAATTCATCGTCATTTAACAAACAATTAACAACGATTTCACAACGTGTCTGTAGCTTTGAAGATTTAAATTTAAAATCAAAATTATATTTAAAATTATAAAATATTTAAAATAAAATAAAATAAAATAAATATATTAGTTTTAAAATATATATAATAGAAAATATAGCAAATAAAACTACATAGATCCTATCCAATATCTATGTTGACGCTGTCGAAATATGTCTTCGTCGCATGCTCCGGACCGACGGGCTGCTCCTGCGTCGTTGTCGTGGGTGGAGGTTGGGACTCAGTCTCTCTCATCTCCTGAGCAATCTCCGGGTTGGTCTCCGAAAGGACAACGAATTAACGACGATTATTTGTGTAAACAAATAAATTTACACAAACATAAAGTTGTACTACTCAATTTAGGTCGGGAACCATATATTACTATTTATGTCAAACTTTGCAAGGTTTTAGGGGAAATTTTTTTTCACAACTACTGTTTCTAGAAATGTCTTATACTTTTCAATGTCAATATTAGTTGTGTTTTCAAACGAAGTTATACAAATGACATGATTTTCAAAATTCGATGCACGAAGGACTTGTATTGGTTCTTATAGGCATAACTAATGTTCTCTTTTAGGGTTGAGTAGTAGGAAAATTTGGTAACCGAGATATCAATTTTGGGTTTAGGGTTTCAATGAGAGTTACATGCTACCAAAATAAAGACTTCTTAATTAAACCGTACATAAAATTCATATAATTAGAAAAAACTCTTAAATACAAGTTTTACTCAATTTCATCCTCGGATCCCTCCTCGTCATCTGGACTGTCACTTTCGTCGAACTCGTCCGTTTGTTCAGTTTCCGTTTCTTCAGGTATTTTGTCGACGTCCCTGCTATGAGGATCAATTAGTAGAACTGGATCTGTACTTAGGTTAGGCGAAGGCATCTCAACGGGTGAATCGTGTTGGAGTGCAGATTCCTCTTCGCGTACTATATGACCTCGTGGCGCAATCTTCACTACAGATAGCCAGTTTGTGCCAGTCGATGTCAGATGAGGATAAGGAATGAAGCTAACTTGCTCCGCTTGCGATGCAAGAGTTAAAAGGCTCAAATCTATTGTACCATAAAATTCGCCTTCTATTCGTTGTTAATTAGTTGTAAAAACTATCGTTGTAAATTCGTTGTTATTTTACGAGATTATTACGACGAATTTTAAAACAAAAGTCAAATCATCGTAACGTCGTCGTCATATTACTACGATTTAACGACGATTTGTTTCATCGTTAATTTGTCGCTAATTAACGACGATGCAATGTTGTCGTTAATTATCGTTGTTAACCCACCAGTTTCTTGTAGTGATCTCACTAGCATCGAGAATAGCAATAAGCATTTGATTCTGTGCATGTGTGACCAGCGGAAGGAGCGAATGTTCAACAATGGACAGATCACTACGGGATTCCAAGGAGAATAAATCAGTATAGTATTGGCCAACTATAGAAGCTATCTCGCCTTCTTTGTACTGAGCAACACCATCCTTATCCTCCATAATTGTGAAACGATTGATGGTACGGCGTGTGCGTGTGCTAGCAAGGAAGTAAGCAATATTCTCATCACCTCCTTGCAACCATAATACCCTGCTTATTTGCCGCCAAAAACTCTCCTCATAACGGTAAGCCACGCGTAAGATTTTAGTAAGACGAGTAATCTCAGCTATCTTTGCTTCCGAACCCGATAAGAGATGGTCCAAAGCTGATTGTGTCTCCTTAATAAGATGCAAACTATTAAAGTTCTCTTCCTTGGTCCATCGAATTAAGGCTTGCCGAACACGACTTAGTTTTGCATCAATAGATTCTCGTGGTTCACCATCCCAAACCGACGCTACCAAAGAATGAATAGCATCTTTCTGATATAACCGATTATCAAAGTGGAAGAGCCGCTTCCTCTTGGCAAGAGAACCGTAATATAAACAACCAGAGGGCGATGGTCAGAACCGTTGAACCGGAGGTACTTAGCTCGGCCTGAAGGAAACATTTTGACCCAAGCATTATTTGACATTGCCCGATCAAGACGAGCATGGACTAAGTAGTCATAGCGCATCCCACGCCATGAAAGAAAATTCCCTGAGAAGTTAAGATCCCAAAGGCTATTTGCCGAGACAAAGCTACGTAAATCTATAAGAGAACCCTCTGGGCGAGGTGGTCCTCCACGTTTCTCGGTTTGCACAAAGATATCTTTAAAGTCCCCTGAGAGTAGCCAAGAGCTATCATGATTTTATCCTAGAGCCGAAATAGCATTCCACACGCGTAATCTATCTTCACACCGATGAGCTCCGTAAATAAAGGTGTAGTGAAACAACTTATTCTGATAATGGATATGAGTGTCAATGAAGTTGGGAGAAGAAGATAAAATTTCGAGATCAATGTCAAGTTTGCAAAATAAGGTCAAACCACCACTCATGCCAATAGGTGGAATAGTATGGTGATGTCCATAGCCCATCCATTGAAAGACTTGTAAAACAAAAACATCATCTTTTTTAGTTTCCATGAGAAACATAATGTCCGGGAAAAGAGTGAGTCTCAGTTCCCTAAGGCGTCGAACTGTCAAGGAGTTTCTCAAGTCTTGAAAGTTCCAAGAGGTTATAATCATTGATCATTCGATGGTTTTCGGGAAGCCATCGAACCCTTGAAAGTGGAAGGTATAATAACCTTAGAAAGAGAATGCAAAGACTAAGAAGATGGGCCCTCAATACGAGGTAAAGTCACGAAAGTTTTCTTCCAGGGAGAAGGTTGCATCCCTGAAGTATGGCGTTTCTTATCCGCTGGGAGTGGGCTAAGAGGAACTGATTTCTTATTATTCCTTAGAGTAACTTCTCGTTTCTGACTTTTAGGAGCACCATGAGCAGAACTTTTGCTTGAACCAATAGTAAAACGAAGATCTAATGATTGAAGCTGAGAGAGAGACGTGGTCTTTTACTAGAAGGTATAATATTATCAAGAGCTACGGAGGGAAGGTTTGTGTCATGTTGCCGATCCACAGACACAATTTCCCTATAATATTTCACATCAACATCCTGAAGACCTGATGAGGAAATTTGGAGATTGGACTGCACCTTAAGACCAGAAGGTAGAGTTTTGTCTACAATTGATGAATTTGTTAGCCTTTCAGACACTTGGAAACATTTTTGAGCATCATGTCCAAAGCCTAGTGGCTTCTCATTTTAGAGAGAAAGATGTTTAGAAGTAGAGGTTTTTCCTTAAGAGTCTGTTAAACGTTCCAAAGCAGGCCTACGAGATTTCGAGTTACTGGAACCCTCTGCCTGAGCTTGCAAAACAGAGGTTCCTTGAGCCCCATGTGGGAGAGCTACAGTCGCCGGAGAAATGTCAGGAAATGGTGGTAAATAGCAGTGTTCTGAGTCCCGAAGAGCCTCCTTTCTGGGTTCTTCTATTGATCCCACACGATGATGGGAGGAAGATGATATATTGTGAGGAGGCTAGAGGCGAGGGAACACATTTCTTAGATAACGAGAAGTCAAGTCTAAGTCATTGTTCCTAGCTTCCCCCTATGAAGAACAAAATCTCTAGAACTTTCCTTAACTCTTTCGCGGTCATAAGATCTTGGATAAGTGTTTATAGAGTCCTCAGGAGAAACTCTGAGATGAACCGAAGAACGAGATCGAAATTCAATACGAGGTAATGGCGGTCGATGATGAGGTCGACGGGGAGGAGAGCGATTGTCTTGAGATGAAAAACGGGAAGGTCGATGTCTCCCTTTTCTTTCTTTTGCTTTATTTTTATCAAACTCAAGTTGGTAAATAGTATTATCTTTATAAATGTCCCGATCAGAGTGATGAGCAGAGCAAAACAGAGCACAAGATTTTTCCTCATGTAGAAGGCTCTTGCATTTGAAACAATGACGTTGGAGTTTCTCATTTTCAAACTCCAAGGTAGCACTAGTACCCGCCGCAAAGGTACAAAGTTTTATAGTGATCAAAGGCTTCATTGCATTGATGACAACCTTTACTCTTCCAGTCGCAACATCACAGTCCCGATAAGATCCAAGTTGCTCTCCTATAGCTTCTAGGATACTCTGTTTAAAATAATGAATGGGGAGATCATGCACTGTGACCCAAAAAAGGTTCACCATTGGTTCACAGCGTTGAATGACTATCATCCAACATTTATAATGAAAGGGAGCCCTTTCAAGTACCGAACGAAGGTTCAATTCATTTTTCAAACGAAAAAAGAAGTGCTCACGACCCAAGGTATGCCCAACAATACGTCCTTGTAATCCCAATAATTGAGGCATGAAGTTGATCATAACATGAGGTTTTTGAATATCATCATTCAATACTCTCCCAACGAGAGTGAGTTTATTCTGTTCAATGAGATCATCATTCTCTACCGGAGGCAAACGTATCAGAGTGTCTCGTACCCAACGAGAAGAGGAAGATATCCCTTTACCCTTCTCTGATTTGGTAAAGCGATGATCCATCGCGGAGAAGGAAACCTTGACTGCACAAAGAAGGAAAGACGGATAGCAGATGAGAATTGAGATCAGAGGAAGAGGATTGGAGGCTGCTGGAAATCGTCAGAAAATCGCCCTGAGAGCACCACCAATAGGGTTCTGTAAATAATATGTTTATTTTTGCTTTTTAATAATGATTTTTTAGTTACAATGAAGATTTTAAATCTTTTAAGATTTTTTTTAATTTTTTATTTACTTGCAAGTCCGACTATTTTTGGCAAAGCGGTTGTGGGTATAGGAATTGTGACTCGCGGGTTTGGCGGGAAGATTTTGAGAATCGAAAAAGATTGAAAATTCTCGCGTGACAGGTTTGGTTGGACAAGTATAGTCCACTTGAAAGTCCTAATTGCATATATTGAGTGAGGTTAGCATGAGCGAACCACTTCTTAGTACTTTTTATAGGGTAAAAGATTTGGAAGATGAAAAATCTTCTTATCTTTCAAAAATGAAAATGGCCAATTTCAGATGTTATTAATAAGCCATTTATAGATCTGGGATTATGGGGACATGCAAAAGCTAAGCTGAATAATAGACATGGTTTGACAATAAAACAGAAGAAAATAAAGGATGTTAATAATCAGAGAGGTTATATAGGTTGCAATCCTTGTACTAATATATTACTTTGTTATGTAGATGCTTTGTGGATCTCAAGTATTCAAAAAGATGAAATACACTGAAGGCTTTTGTAACACCCCCGATTGTCTCTTCCGTATGTCTCGACGTCATTTTCCGAGCTTGTGGGCCCATCATGTCTGACATTCAGGAGTGTTACTTTGAGGAAGCTTTCAAGAGTTGATTTACTTTCCCTGCAATCACGGCACAATCTTTTCCTATGTTTTGTCCTGACTCGCACGATTTTGTGAATCACTTCCCGGAAGGTCACCCATCCTAGTAACACTCCAACATATGCACACTTAACTGTGGAGCTCTCTTAGAACAAGTGGCCGAAACGATAAATGCACTTTGATGACATTGGTAGCCAATCCTTTAAGCTCTCCTCAACATCACTATGTTTCCATAAATGGGCTTTCACATTCACCCCCACTTACAGAGCGAAACTCCCCCGTTACGCACCAGAATTGTCACCCTTAATGGCGTGAATCTATGAATCCGCATTCATATGGGTTCGACTTCAATACCAAAATTCACTACAAGAAAACAGTCAATTTGCGAGAGAAATTTGCGAGGAAGATCTGCAGTCGCAAAATTGCGAGTGAAATGCAAGAAAATTTAGTTCACTCGCAATTTGGTCGCAATTTTGCGTGGAAAAATTTTTCTCGCAATTCACTCGCAAAATTGCGAGTGAATTGCGAGGAAAACTCTAGACTCGCAAAATTGCAGCTGAATTGCTAGTATTCAGTGAGAGAAAATGTTTTACCCGCAAATTGGTCTCAAATTTGCGAGTAAATTGCGAGAATAGCATTTCTCTGGCAAATTTGTGACCTATTTGCGAGTAAATAGTGAGAGAAAGGTTTTCCTCGCAAATTTGCGATTGACTTGCGAGTGACCCTCGCAAAATATCCCTAAACCTAAACCCTAAAACCTAAACCCTAAACCCCAAAAGGATTATCACAATCCAATTTATGCAATCTTCTAGCATTTCTTTAACATTTTAAAAAGATATTATACCAATTTAATCGTTTTCATTTTTAAAGTTTACGAAATAAAAGAAATCATTCTAAAATTTATACCTTTGATGCATATTATGCAAATTCATATATACAAAATTTGTTATTATAACGAAAAATATTGCAATAAATTTTAAATCTTCATTGTAATGATTTGCAACTTACTAAAAACTTTAAAAACAAAAGTAAGAATTTTTTTAATTAATTACACATTTTGCGAGTAAATTGCGAGGATCACTCACAAATTACTCGCAAATTTTCGAGTGACTGGCGATTGACCCTCGCAATTTCCTCGCAAAATATCTCTAAATCCTATATCCTAAACTATAAACCTTAAATCCTAAAATCCAAAAGGATTATCACAAATCCAATTTATGCAATCTTATAACATTTCTTTAATATTTTAAAAGATATTATATAAATTTAACCGTTTCCGCTTTTAAAGTTTATGAAATAAACAAAACCTTTCTAAAATTTATACTTTTGATGCGTATTATGCAAATTCATTTATACAAAATTTGTTATTATAAAGAAAAATATTGTAATAACATTTAAATCTTCATTGCAATGATCAGCAACTTACTAAAAACCTTAAAAACAAAAGTCAAAATTTTTTTTTTAATTAATTACACATTTTGCGAGTGACCCTCGCAATTTCCTCGTAAAATATCCCTAAACCATATACACTAAACCCTAATCCCTAACCCCCAAAAAGATTATCACTAATTTAATTTATGCAATCTTATAGCATGTCTTTAACATTTTAAAAAGATATTATATCAATTTAACCGTTTCAATTTGTTGCTAAAGTTTACGAAATAAACAAAACATTTCTAAAATCTATACCTTTGATGCATATTATACAAATTCATATTTATCAAAATCTTAAATATATACAAAATTATTGTAAGGAAAATAATACTTTAATTTTACGGTTTTGCAAATTACCGAAAAACCGTAAGAACAAATTAAGGGGAAATAATTTTTTTTTTAAAATAATTAAATAATTTTCGAGTGAATTGCGAAGGACACTCGCAAATTTCGAGCACCAAAACGAAATTTATTTGGCGGTTTTTCCAATTTTTACGAGGAAATTGCGATTGTCGGGACATTTCTCTTGCAAATCAGTAGCAATTCCCTATCAAATGTTTTGCGTTTTTCAAGAATTTGCGAGGGAATTGAGAGTGACCCTCGTAATTCCCTCGCAAATTGTTGAAAAAACGCAAAACATTTGCTAGGGATTTGCTAGTGATTTGCGAGAAAAGAAAATATATATATATACACTCCCCCCTTCTTTCCTCTCATTTCACACCAAACCACTCTCTCACTACAAACCACTCTCTCTCACTACAATCTTCTCTCCAACACTCCAACACTCTCCAACACCCAACAAGGTTAGTATTTTAATTAATTAATTTATTTTTTAACTAGATGGTTCTGCGCGCAATGCGCGGATAAATTATCGTCAAAATGTTAATAATTTATTTGATTTAGTATAACTAATGATTTTGTTTTAGTCATGATATAATTAATGATTATGACTTTAACAAAATTTACTAACGTATTTTTTTGATATACATCATTATTTTCTATAGTTTTTATTATAGAAATTTATTGATAATGAGTATAGATGAACGTTAAGATATACAGATTCATTCTAAATTATATTTTAAAACTTGAAATTTTTTATAAATTATAAGGAAATTTTGGGTCCTTCAAACTAAATATTTTTATAATATAATTTAATACAAAAATATCTTTATGGATCATTTAAATATAATTTGAGAGAAAAAAATAAAATTATAAGGCGTATAATATGCATCAAATAGAAACCATGCCATAATTTTTTAGATAAAAAATTATTATAATGATGACATGGGATGAACTAAATCCTCAATTAATGTATAGATTAAATTTTATGACGTGTTTTCGTGGTATACATCATTATTCTCTATAATATTTTTGGTTGAAAGCTAATTTGATGAAGATATGTGTCAAGTTAAGTCACAATTATATGTAGGAGATTATTAAATGGAATATTAAAAATATAATTATGGTTATAACCAAACAAATTTCATAAAATTTTATAAAGTGTTATGACATACTTTTTTTGTTGAAACTCATCATGCTGAAGATATGTAACAAACACACTTCATAATTAATTTTATTATATTTATTCAACTATATGACAACAATTATATTTTTTCAACTATTTTTTGTATTATTAGTTCTAGCTTTATATTTTTTTTATTAAACATGTATATGACACACTTATGAGATCTAACTACTAAATCTTTTTGGTAATTAAGTTAATTTAAAAACCAATCAAATTACCTTAAGTTGCCATGTCATAATTTTTTTAAAAACAATTGTGGTGATGATATTTGGCAAACTTACTTCTTAATTAATGTAAAAAAATGAAATTATAAGGCGTATAATATGCATCAAATAGAAACTATGCCATAATTTTTTAGATAAAAAGTTATTATAATGATGACATGAGATGAACTAAATCCTCAATCAATGTATAGATTAAATTTTCTGACGTGTTTTTGTGGTGTACATTATTATTCTCTATAATATTTTTGGTTGAAAGCTAATTTGATGAAGATATGTGTCAAGTTAAGTCACAGTTATATGTAGCAGATTATTAAATGGAATATTAAAAATATAATTATGATTATAACCAATCAAATTTCATAAAATTTTATAAAAGTGTTATGACATATTTTTTTGTTGAAACTCATCATGCTGAAGATATGTAACAAACACACTTCATAATTAATTTTATTATATTTATTCAACTATTTGACAATAATTATATTTTATTCAACTATTTTTTGTATTATTAGTTCTAGTTTTATATTTTTTTTATTAAACATGTATATTACACACTTATGAGATCTAACTACTAAATCTTTTTGGTAATTAAATTAATTTAAAAACCAATCAAATTACCTTAAGTTGCCATGTCATAATTTTTTTTTAAAAACAATTGTGGTGATGACATGTGGCAAACTTACTTCTTATAAACAATGTCACAAATTTATATATATAGAAATTTGGTAACAGATAACCAATTAATTTTTTATTAAAAAATAAAAATTGGGTGATAATTTGAACAAACTAAATATGGTATATGGTATATTCACCGGCATAAATCTTTCTAAATCTTAGTTGTTGACTATGAAAGAGGGGAAAAACATTTATAATTTTTACTAATAATGCGCATTCAAAATGAAACGAAACGAATTATTGTATTACTAATAATTTGAACAACTTACATTCCACAAAATAAAACACTACAATAGCAAAAAAGAAAACACAATGAGATCTTCTAGGCTTGAAGAAGATTTACATATATAAATTGTATGTGACGTTAAAAAAATAAAACTAAATTGTAAGTTGCTTTGATTTCTTATTATTATAA
>OVAN01009336.1:0-17052 GCA_900406275.1 Anastatica hierochuntica | reverse complement strand
TCTTTGTAAAGTTTAAGAGAGAAATAATAGAAAACGCTTCCGAATCTTTCAGTGTAGCAAAAGGTGAAGAGTATGACACACGTTAATGTAATAACAAGAACAATACGAACAAGGTTAAAATATCCGGAAAACGGTAAAAATTCATTAATGTCTATACCTTTTGTATGATGATAACAAACAATGAATTATAGATACCTTGAACAAATTGTCCACACCTGACTGAAACAAGGATGGTTTGTACGTTGGATGCATTAAAACTAGAATTTATATGCATAGTTTTATAAATCGAGAGAGAAAAAATTGAAATTGGCTTTTTCAATCATGTCAATGGCTATCAAATTTATATATTTCCATCTAACAAAACTTTAATCGAAAAATAACAAATCAAGCATTGACCTCAAAGAATAATCGAATATCATTATAAATATATCATGCTCGTGCAAGGCACGGACCAACACCTGCACGTTGGTTGATTTCTATAGAGATACAATGCTAATTTACGCTTACTTAACTATCTTTGCCAAACCAAATGTTGTTTTCCGTTATAAAAGATTTCATTGAGTTAATCAAGCTTCAAAATACATAAGATAGAAAAATTAAGCCGATAAAAATATCTAATTTTTCCGGAGCGAAAAGCCGACGAGTTTAAAGAAAATCCCCGGAGCCAAATTAAAAGCCGGTTTAAACAACCGGAAATCAAGATCTAAAACATAACTAACCAAATTAAAGAAACATCAATGTAGTAGACTATATTTTAAAACATTCCAAACTCCACGAAAAGAAAAGCAAGCGAGACGGAAAGCGAAGTTGAGCATGATGCATACAAAGATGATGTTATTTGGATTGGAAGAGACGCTCCTTATATAGTTTCTCCTCAGAAAAACCATGAGCCACCCAAAGCTCCTTATATTGCTTCTAAAAAGAATTCACGAGCACAAAAGGAAACACAATCCGAGTAGACGAAGAAGCACATGATTTAACATTCGACTACTCCACGTCAAAGCGCAAGTGAGCCAAAGCTCCATTTCCTCACCAAGAAAACCGGTTGAACCATGCCTATACACAAGTAGTGACACAAGCTTCCACAGACGTCTCGTTGTTTCAACCGAGGAAAAGCACACCTCCAACTATCCACTGCTCTACTTCTTGAAGTTCATAAAATAGAAACCCACAGTGCCGAGATAGAAGAAAAATCGTTGATGTCAAAAAAAAAAAGATAGAAGAGAAAGCGTTGATTCATTTGTGGAGCAACCACAAAGCTGCAACGAAAACTCCAAAGTGATCAGAAAAGTCCAGACTGCACACACAATCAAATAAACCCGACTACTAGAGCAAGAGAGACTGACACCAACAAAAGTAACCCAAGCACAAACACAAATTTGGTCCACCGAAAAAATCTCTTAACCTTGAAGAAACTTTAACCGAAAAAGTCTCTTTTGCAGAAGAAAACATTATTATAGTATTAATTTTTAGCTCTCATCTTATCTCGGTTCTAATAGTGTCGTTAATTGTAGGCATTGAAATTCAAATTAATTTATGAAAGACAATCGTATAATTAGCTCAACCAAACTTTTAAACCTCCTTTCATTTTGTTCAATGGAAAGTTTTCATTTTTTTTTACTTCTTTGAAACCGTATAAATCCAACAATTGGGGAAAATCTTTTGATCGAAGAGGGAGAAGAAAAAATGTTAGCTTGGAATTTTATCAAACATCTTCCGTGCAATTACTACCAGAAGAATCTCTCCCGCCATATCCTCAACCTTCGCTGCTTCTTCTCAATTTCTGCGTCTCGCTCTAAATCTTCTTCATCTTCGTGCTTTCCTTCTGCTACTGAGTCTTTTATTGCACCTTACCTCTCAGTTCGTATCCACTGTCCAAGACATGTCGTTGTATGCATCTCTCATCATACGCCTCCTGGAGTAGATAAGAGACTCAAGCTTTGACCTTTTTCTCATGGGTTTTGTGTTAGGATCCATTCTCGGAGGCGCTGTTATGTTTTGGAGCGAGCTCAGTGTCTGTAAATGAAGATATTGCAGAAGATAACGAAGATGAGGCTTCTGGGTCTTCTTCTTTTGCTTCCAAAGAGGTAACAATCGGTAAAAAAGTTTTTTGCTTTAAGTTTAGCCAAGTCTAAAAGGCAGAAAGATTTGCGGAAAGAGTATGAGAAGATGTTCTGATATAACTTCGGAGGTTGTTTTTAGATCTTACTTACATGTTTTGGTTCTTGGTTTCTTAAGGCTTCATCTCTCTATATATATCATGTAGTCTCATCAGTCATGCTTATGCTCTTGTGGTCTTAATCCCTGTGATTATTACAGATATGTATAGAATCAATATTTCCAGTGAACGAAGAGGTGAAACTCTGCATTTCACAGGCTGCAAATTCCATAGGCCTTCAAGAGTTACCAAAATTTAAAGTCGAAATGGGAGATGAACATGACTGGATAACCAAAAACCAGGTGAGTGAGAGAGCATTTCAATAATTGCTTCACGTTTCATTTGAGAAAAATTTGCATAGTTTTGCTCAGAACTCAGACATGACGCAATGCCAATCTTTTGGTTCAATATTTTGCAGGAATCGTTTCAGCCTATTGAAATCGCCGAGGGACTTTGGATAGTACCTGAGTGGATATCTCCTCCTGTATGTATAAAACATCCACTCTGAATGTTTTTCTTCAACAATTTTATTTCCTATACCCGATTGGATTTCTTGTTTAATGCTTTGTCTTCTTTGACGTAACAAAGAGCAGTCCTAGCTACACAGAGAGTATATCAAGTTATGTGTGGAGTAAAGTACTCTTTCAATATCCTTTGCAAGGTCCCTGAAGCAGTAAACATAATTCTGAACCCAGGACTTGCGTTTGGGACTGGAGAACATCCTACTACTAAGCTGTGTCTGTTGCTTCTAAAGAGTTTGATAAAAGGCGGAGAAGCATTCCTCGACTATGGTACTGGTTCAGGAATACTTGCAATCGCAGCCCTCAAGGTAGAAAGTTCATGCCTTTTTTCCCAGTTTTTCACAGCCACGATTCCAACATAATCAATCCTCTTTTTTCATGTATCTCTTTGTGTATGGCTCTTTTAAAATTATTTGCAGTTTGGTGCTGCATCATCTGTTGGTGTTGATATTGATCCTATTGCAATAACTTCTGCAAGTCACAATGCAGCTCTAAACAACATCCAGTTGGAGAAACTGGAGCTGCACCTTGCACCAAGTGAAAATAGCTCTGTTGGAAAAGAAATACCATTGCGGAAAGAAGAGTTTGATGTGGTCATTGCAAATATACTCTTGAACCCGGTCATGGAATTGGCGGATCATATCCTTTCATTCGCAAAACCTGGGGCAACCATTGGCATCTCAGGTATCCTAACTGAACAGGTAAATAAAGAGTTCTCTCATCACAATAGTCATGCATTGTTATAGCAATCATACAAGTCACCAAATTGAGAAAAAGCCCGTAAAAACTGACTTAACTTAATACTTCTTTTGCAGCTTCCAAAAGTAAGAGAAAGGTACTCACCCTTCCTGGAGGACATTTCTGTTTCCACAATAGGTGATTGGGTATGCATGAGCGGTACCAAGAAAAGGGATGATAACTAAGCTTGTTGTACATTGCATCTGTTGCTCTTTCTAGACACTTGATTTCCTTCTCTATCTACATACTCTTTTTGGTTATATATGAAAGTTGGACCATGCCCCTCGTCTAGTTTTGTAAGTCTGCTGACCTCCTCCAGAGAGAGAGAGAGAGAGAGAGCAGTGGGGAATGGGAAGGATATTTAACGGTAGAGCTTGAGGGAGATCTTACAGATTAAGATCTTAGAAGAACTACTTCTGCTTAAACTCTTGTGTTATGTGTTGAAGGCTAATAATTGAAGGGTTGACCTATAGGCATCTCCTGNAACCCCCCCCCCCCCCAAAAAAAAGCTCGATTAAAGAAAACTCAGTTAAGGAATCAGTGTTTCTGATTTTTCAGTTTAATCTTCCTGATTTGGGGTAAACTGATCTGGAATTTTTTATTTGGACCGGAATTGATTCGACTGATTTCTCATTTTTCCTATTCGAGGAGGATTTGATTAGATTTACCCTCGGGCCCGCTTCATGATGACTCTGTCGCCCACGTCACCATTTGAAAGACGTGTCATTTAAAAAGTGGGACCTTCCACCTTCTCTTCATTCGCGTTTCGTCTTCCTCTGCAAACCAATGTTAGTTTCAGTTCTCCCTTTTCCCCTTACTGCTTTTTTTTATCTTCAACTTTTGCTATTTTGTTTCCTTTCTCCGCCGTATCTTTCTACTTCGCGAAAGCACTTCCCACCGAATCTCGCCATGGACCCTTCCGCTTTGGTCACCCGCCGTAAGAAACCCTCCAGCCAGACCCCCTCTTCTTCTTCTACGGTGAGAGTTGTCCCTGGGTCTTCCGGAGAAAGGTCTTTCCCAGAGGAGGATCTCGTCGACTTGCCAATGTTTTGCCCCGACTCTGACTCTGGCGAAAGTAGCGACATCCCACTCATCACGGGGGACGTGGAATCCGCGGAGGATGAGATCTTGCCGATGGTCCCTCCGGTTCCACTCGTCATAGCCACCGCTCCGGCCTTTTTTGACGCCTTGCCGTCGATAAGCACCGCCGAATCTTTGCAAACCCTAAGAGAATCTTGCGACATTCTTTACGAGGTGGTGTTTCTCCTTCCCACGTCTGACCAAAAACCCTGGTCCGCTCCCCCTTGCTACTTTACTCTTTACGAGTCGTTCTTCCTCAATTGCCTCCTCTAGTTCCCTCTTCACCATCTTCTGGTGGACTACTGCCATCGTCGTCAGATCATCATCTCCTAGTTAACAATTGGGGGAATTAGGAACATCGTTGGGCTCTATGTTGTTGCCGCCGAGGCTGGAGTTAGGCTAGAGGTCCCATTGCTGGAGCGTTTGACCTCCTTCAAGACGAATTCCAAGAAGTCGGGACAATTCTATGTCTTTGGCAAACCCCAATTGATCCGACTGCCAGACAGCAAGATCTCAAATTGGGAAAGAGCCTACTTCTACATCCTCGTCATCCCGAGCTCCCTTCCTGATCGTTTTGTTCGATCCATCCGTAGAGCCTGGAATTCTGATTTTGGTAGGCGGCTTGCATAGATCGTCCTATTCCGTCCTCTTACGTCACCTGCTCTTACTGAACGTTACTTTTGTTTTGCAGATCGCCCTGATCCAAAGAAGAGCAAAGACTTCCCGACCTTGAAAGCAGACCTTGCCTCTCTCCAGGCCGTCCCAGAACGTCAGTGGTGTTTTTTCAACTCCACGCGGGTTGCCAGTGCAATTGCTACGATCGCAGCTCAGGAACCAAATCAAACCCCTCCCTTACTTCCTCTACGCATCCAGTCTTCATCAACAATGGTTCGCCCTGTGGTCCAACTTCCGAACTTGGAACAGCGAGTTGCCAACGCTGCTCGCACAAAGGCCGCAGCAGAAAAGGCTGCACGGGCCCAGGCTGCCAATGAGAAGGCACCTAAGGATAAAGCTACTGCTGAAGAGAGAGCAGCGAAGGAGAGGGTTGAGGCCAGTGAAACGGCCGAGGAGGAGCAAGTTGAGAGGGACGACAGATCCGACTTTCCTCCCACTGATGTCCCAGAGGACAGGGACCAGACCCCCTCCTCTGTCGCTCGGCCTTCTGACAGGACCCCGGAGGTGTCCATCGGCAACCGCAGGGCTGTAGCTCCTGGTGCTATGGCTCCGCCTCCTCCTTCTCCCAGGGCTTCTGAAAAATCTTCTGACGCCTCCAAGAGAGAGACAGCTCTGGCCAAGGTCAAGGATGCGACTGACAAGAGGAAGGGCAGAGGCTCCCCCCCTCCCCCGTTCCGCAAGAGGTGATCACACCAAGAAAGTCCCGCCTTCATCCCCATCTGGGAGTCGTGACTCTGGTTCCAGAAAAAGGCATGTTTCTCCCATCACAGAGCCTGTGAAGAAACAAAAGACCGGCAGTAGCTGGTCCTCCGACCGTTCGAGGTCGGAAGAGAGGAGATCGTCCGACCTCGAGAGGTCGGGATCTAAGAGGTCGAAAGACAAAGGATCTCTCAAGGACATTGGGTCCTTGCCCCTCTCTTCCTAACCCGACCCCGCAAAAGAAACTGGTGACTACGCCTTCAAATTCAACTTCGTCGGGCTCACTCCTCTTCTGGAGGATAAGGTCGCTGTGGAGACTCTATGCAGGAGCATCCGGCTTGCCGGGGATCCCCCTCCTCCAAGAAAGCATCTCCTACCCTCCACCACGTACCAAGAGCTGTGTTCCCGAAGCGTTGAGGTAACCTCACCCGTCTTCCTCTTTTATTACTATAGTCAAGCCCCCGAGCTGTAACCCAGTTTTCTCTTTTTCCTAGGAGATAGGATTACTCAACCGCCTTCGTGTGGAGTACGAGGCGGAGATCAAGCAAGTCGCGTCCTAGGCCGACCTCGAGAGGGAGAAATGCGCCGACGCCGTCAAGCTGGCCACGAAATATGAACTTAAGATCAGGGTGCTTACATCCGAAGCTTTCGAACGCAAACTTAAGGACTCTGCCTTGAAGTCGTCGCTAGCCAATGTCCAGGAGTAGTTGAAGGCTTTGGACGAAAAGGCTAGGAAGAGGGAAGAGGAGCTAAAGGCCAATCTCGAGGAGGCTAAGGGGAAGGAGACCGAGTTGTTTAATGAACTGCAGAGAGCTCGAGGCGAGGCTCAACAAGAGGAAGAGAGGTTGTCTGCGAACCTCGAGGCGTCCCAAAAGAGGGCGGATGACCTAGCCCGTCGTTTGGATTCTGCCACAAAGGCCCACATAGCGGAGGTCTCCAAGCTGAAAATTCAAAGTGAGAGGGGAGCTCGAAAAGCCAGCTAGAAGGCTCGTAAGGAGGCGGCGGCGAAGTACAAGACTCGGTTCGAGAAGATCGAACACGCTGTGAAGGACCTGAAGCTGGTTCCAGAAAACGCCCTTGAGAGCTTCAAAGAAGATCTTAATGAGATGGACATGGTCGAACTCGACCTAGAAAGGGACCTTAGGGTCTCTCCAGTCTCTGAGAGCTCTAGTGGATCCACTCTGGTTGCTCTTGCAGCGCCGTCTTTCACTACTTCCGAGCTCGATCTGCCTGAAATGACTTCTGGTGCTGCGTGCATCCCTAGCGTGACCCAAGCTTTACCTGAGTCAGCTGCTGCTTCAACCGAGCTTCCTCCATCAACTATTGATCCTACGACTCTCCCAATAGACCAGTTTGGTCCAACCTTCTCGTTCTCTCTCCCGACCAGGCCGCCGAGCTGGCAAAGGACCAAGACCAAGAATAGACCGTCTGTGGCCTTTTATTTCCTTTGTTGCTTAAATCTCCCTCTGTTTTTTGTAGACTCTTTGTTTGTTTCGGTACTGTGTTTTTATGTCGGGAGGGTTTTATTCCACAACTCTTTATTTTATTTTTACTCCTTATTTTCGCACATACCGTTTGTTGTTACGAAAGAGATCTTGCAAAGACTTCCCCCTTTTCGCAGGGAAAGAGTCATAGGTGCGGAGAAGAACTCCGGCTTACCCTGTTAATAAACATTACATACATGATTCCCTTTTCATGGGGCAACAGTAATAGGTGCGGAGAAGGACTTCGGCTTACCATGTTCATAGACATTGCGAATAAGTGTTGTATGATGCATATTTACCATGTGCCTCACCCGAGTTCCAAACCCACTCTTAGGTTGAGAAGTCATATGTTTTGTGGGCTTGACCCGACTGTCTTATCTGAGTGAACCTAGGTTAGTTATTCGATTGTGAAGGGATCATACCGACGTCGTGGCTCCACAATCTTGGTGTCGTTTCACCATGACACTTATGAGAAATGGACAAGTAGATCAAGCTATCTAGCCAGGGCACCGATATGATAACACATGGTTGAGTTGAATACGTGTTTATTTTATTATAACAGTTGCACCCACATGCGGGCTGCCTACGTACCCCGGAGGGATCATGCTTGTCCGTAGTTCAAGTACAACGCTTAGGTTCAGGGAACCGTGTTCTTTTTTATTTATAGTAATAGTACTTCTTGAGGTTCACTGAGTTTCACGGTCGCGCTTCTTGTGTTTCGTCCATGCTGAGGAGCTCGTAAACCCCTGGCTTAACAACTCTGGTGAAGCTGTAAGGTCCTTCCCAGGTTGCTCCGAGCTTTCCAGCGCGGTATTCCGATGTGTTCCGCACGACTTTTCGAAGAACCAGATCCCCCTCCTGGAAGACGCGCGGATGCACCTGCCTGTTTTAGTAGCGTGCGACCTAGTTGGAATAAGCTTGGAGGCGAATGAGAGCCTGCTCCCTTTGTTCCTCGATGGTGTCGAGATTATTCCGTAACATCTCATCGTTGACTGGCTCATGTGCTAGTAGCAATGTTCGCCGTAGCGTTGGAACTCGCACTTCGGCCGGAAGCACGGCTTCGATGATTGATCCTGCCTTGAGTAATCATTCCACGTCGTCATTTACCGCCGCAACCTTTTCCGGGCCGAGCTTCCTTCGTTTTTGCCGAACTAGTTTGCACATCGGATCCACGTTCAACTCGTGGAAGATCACGTCGATGCTTATCCTAGTCACGTCCTCCGTTGACCATGCAAACGTGTGTTTGTTCTCTTTTAGAAAGGCAACCAACTCTTTAAAGATCTCTTTCTCGAGCTTCGTGCTTATGGCAACGCAACGATCCGGATTGTCTGGATCAATGCATACTTGTCGGACCTTGGCTAGTCCGGGGTCCTCCGACTCTGGCTGGTCCGTAGCTTCGCTGCCAGGAGTCGAACCTCGAATCTGTAATTGCTATCGTAGCCTGCCGCAGCTGATTCTCGCTTATGTAGCACAGCCGCGCCGTTCGCTGATTGCCGTGCACCGTCACCACGCTATCGTCCGTAGAGAACTTGATGCACTGGTGATAGGTTGATGGGACATCTCGCATAGAGTGTATCCATGGGGTCCCAAGGATGATGTTGTAAATGTCCGGTGCTTCCATTATAGTGAATTTCGTTTTCATCTTAACGCTCTCCAACCACGTGTCCAGTTTTATTGTCCCGATAGCCATCACGGTTGTTCCATTGAAGGCGGTTAGCGGCTGCTTGGTACGCTTTATCCAGTCCTCCGAGAGGTCCATCTTGTCGAACGTGTCCTTATAAAGGACGTTCACCGAGCTTCCAGGGTCGACGAGAGCTCTTGTCACTTCGAAGTCGTCCAATATCATCTCTAGTACTAGGGCGTCATTGTTCGGGTGGTCGACGTGTCGAGTCTTGTGTTCGGAAAACTCCAGAATAGTATCTTCTAGGGCAATTTCTTGCAGCCCGTCAATTATCGAACTGATTTGTCTGCTATAGTTCTTGATAACCCAGACTGAATCGTTGCAGAATAGATTTCCTCCCATTATCATATTAATTCATTTCCTCGCAATGGGTGGTTCCTGAACTTCCGCGTTCCGTGCCTCCCTGTGACGCTTTGGGGGATCAGTATCGTTGTGGTACCGAGCTCTCGTTGGCGAGTCTCCCTTCTTGGCCAATTCTTCCGACTTGTATTTATTGAAAAGGTACTGTTTAAACCCATGACACTCCTCGGTTGTGTGGCCCGTGGTTTGGTGGAACTCGCAATACTTATCCGAAGTTTTGGCGTCGGTGTTCCTAATACAAGTATTGGATCGTGGCTTATAGCTTCATGTGGAATTCGAGACTCGTTCTCGACCCCGCGCTCCTGAGATTTGAAAAGTCTTGTGTTTTCCCGTGCTGCCTTCAGATTGGGTACCGCCGGAAGATCGCCTGGAATCCCGTTCCTCTTTCGATTTCTCCTTGGGAGCTGATTTTGATGTCTGGGCGTGTTTCTCTTCATAGGCCTTTTTCTCCTCTTCGATCTGAACAAATCTAGATGCTCGGTGCAGAGCATCCTCTAATGATATGGGTCGATTCAATATCAGGTCTTCTTGGAAGCGCGAGTTGTACCACAAGGCGTTTCGTAATGTTGCGATTCCCGCTTCTCGCTAACGACAATGTTGGAGATTACTGCCTTGAACCTTGCTAGGAAGGATTGTAGGGACTCGTCCTTCTTCTGAGTCATTTTCCATAGATCGTTGTTCGTGGCTCCCTTCTCGATGAACATCGAATAGTGCTTGATAAAGGCAGTCGAAAGCTCGTTAAAATTGTCAATGATGTTCGACTTCAGCCTCGAAAACCAGTTTAGGGATGCTCCCGATAGATTTTCCACGAAGAGCTGGCAGTACCCAGCATCTTTGATGCTGTCGTCAAACTTTACTCTTCCCATTATGATGCAAAATACGGTCATGTGAGCTCGGGGATCTGTCTTTCCCTCGTAGGGCACGATCTTCAGTTTGATGTTGGGGATTACCGCGTTGATTATACGGTGAGTGAAGGGAGTTCTCTGTGTTTCCTCTATCACTCTATCCACCTCGGGAATGTATCTGGGATTGCATGGTTCGGAGCTCGGTCGTTGCCTGGGCGAGGGTTTGCCTTAGCGTAGTAAGCTCGACATCCATTTGTACGTGTGTCTCCAGATTTGACTCCTACCAGGCGGGGGTCTGACCATCGCTCGACCTCCGTTCGTTGGGTCCACCGTTGTGTTCAGGCTGGTGAAGTGGCCCTGATGGTGGTAGAAAAGACTCCAACTTGGCCTGTTGAAGAGCTTGTGTTTGGGATAACTCCTCCAATCTCAATATAGACTGTCGCTCCTGCTCTTCTTGCCTTTCATTTGCTGCCACCAGCAGGGCGAAAACACCTCTCATGTTCTCCGGTAGCTGGGCAAGCACGACCTGCGAGTCCACCGTTTGAGCAGGTGTGTCTTGGTTTTGTGTTTCGTTGACCGTGCCCGGTGGGAGGTTAGCGTTCAATTGTTCTACGCCCGTGAGTGTGGTGTCGATGCCGTCGTTCCCAGACATGATTTTCTGCGAGTTTACAGATGAATCAGAAGGAAAAGATATGTTAGTGTGGAGTACCTGGATCTCAGCAGTAGTTCGTGATGTAGCGTAGCAGAATCTACCCTCCTTATAGCGCCAATTGATGGACTTCGAATCCAACTCAGAATATAGGGTGTGAAAATTTTGTATTGAATTGATTAAGTTCAAGCTACAATATGCAAAAGGAATGTAAACTCTTGAAATCACACTTTCTAATTAGCTAAAAGTTTCTCGATCGGAAGAAGGATCCAATTTTTAATTTCTCCCTCCTCTTCTTTTATAGTCCATCTTCTCTTGTAACAGTTCCATGATCTTCTCCCCCGCGATAATGCCTCATCAATGTGCATTTAATTGGTCTTTCTCATTCAAAATATGGAAGTTACTTTTTCCTCCTCTTAGGTTATGGGCCTTTCCTTCTCCTTTGGTAATGAGTCTTGCTGATAGGCCTTTTCCGGCCCAACAACTCCTGGATCAGATTAACCTGGATTGGGTGTGGTGGGAACCACCTCCATCAAAATCTAAGACTTTTACCTTATTTTATGGTAAATTGTCCACTCTACCTAATCCATTTAATTTCAAACATATGAACATCATACATAAATATCATCCATTCCATCTTTATCGCAAATTTCCCATTAAATTTTGTCCATTAGAATTTTCAACACTTGAAAAAATGGATGATGAATTGACGAAGCTGAGAGGGATAAAAAAAATAAAAGAAGAGAGATAAGTGATTTTTGAGAGGAAAAGAAAGAGAAAAAGAAAAAAATGTTAGTTTTGGCTATTGTGGTATTTCTCACAATTAAAAGTGAATAAGTGATAAAAAGTGCATTTTGAAAAAATATACACTCAAAAGTGTATTTGAGATTTTGAGTGTAATAAGTTCTTTTACAAAGTTACATTTGTTTTAGGAAAGTTGTAGTAAATGACCAAACAAAACCATTATTTAGATTTATATCTCCAAAAAAATCAAATTATAATTTTTACCTTCCAATATATACATATAGATAGATAGATAATATATTTTCTCCGACTAACATTGTTTTTATTGATTGAAGGATTCATAGTCATTATTTACAAACTCATACAAAAAGATTGGACAGTAGGAAAACAACGACCAATCTCTAGGAACCAATGTAATCTGTTTAGCAAGAGTATCCGCACATCGATTGACATCTCTATAAGTGAATGCAAATTGAATATCTTCGACGCTTGTGATCCATTGCCTAACCGCATCCGCAAAATGTGAGAGACGCAAGTTACATATCATGTCATTAACCATATTTGTCACATATTGGTTATCACCTTCAAAAATGACTTTCTGAAAATCTAAAGCTACGACAGCCTGCATGGCCCATATGAGGGGCAAAAATTCCGCTGCATCAGATGAGTGGCGCCTTTGGAACTTCCTCATACCACACTCAAGAACCTGCCCATTACAATTACGTATTATCCAACCCATACCCGAGGAACGATCGTCTTCATAATTTGAGGCATTGTAGTTATACTTTACCCAACCCAATGGAGGTTTAGTCTACCTAACATGTCGAGTACTCTTCTGGGAATGTTGCGTTAATCCATTCTTCAGCATCTTCCGTAGCTTTTTGTATCAGCCAAGGTGTATCCAAGTGTTTATTGTTGAACACTAGTTCATTCCTAGATTTCCGTAGCCTCCAAAGTATCATAAATGGAAGCATTTGCTGAAGCCGGTGAATCTTGGGATCTCGGTGAATCTTGATGAGAGTTCTGAGTTTGTCTTCAAGAGTGGTATTATCACTAGCTAGTATCATCGTATTAAGACCTGCCGGCCGCCATGCCAAGAGCGCATAGGGGCATAAGAATAGGAGATGATCACTTGTTTCCTCTTTAGTACAACAACGTCAACACATAGGATCCACACTGATTTGTCTGCGACGAAGATTTGAGAGATATAATTGGAAGATGAAATTGTAATCCATCCCTAATATTATATTAATATTTTTTGTCAATCCCACAAAATTAAATATTATTGTATGGTTATTTAGCAAATTCATCCATTGCTTTAACACCTGTAGCAATTTTTATTATACTAACCAATTCAACCTAGCTATCATAATGTGAATGATCAAAAATTTTTTGACCTTTGGCTCCCTTGTTCGGGCTTAGTTTTCAATGCATATTTTTGCGTATCTAATATATATATCTTTTGGGTTATCGTTTCTCTTTTTGTGGGCTCTTACTTTGAAAGTATACATGTTTATTTGTCGACTTATGTATTTTACCATATATTTTTTGTTGGATTGTTTTAGTATCATTAAATCAAAAATAGTATCAAAAAATCAAAGACAAAATTTTATAAAAGTTTCTTTCTAAGTTTCTCTTCTTCTCCAACGTGATTTTTATCGTTATTAAAAAGTCTTGACTTAAAATCTTTATATTTCACCTGACCCGATTTGGTCTTCAGTTTCATCTACAAGCTTCATTGCGTGGTGTTGGATACATTAGTGGAGGAGATCATCAAACTTTGCGTGAAAGCGATTGAAAAGTGGATTGGGATCTCCACGAATTCTGTAGTGCCAGGGAACGGAAATGTTTCTCTATTTATGACACACGACGAAGCTTCATCTACTCCGGTATTAATGAGAATTTCTGGTTCTGACAATAACTTAACTTACCAATGGATCACGCCAAAAGTTTGTGTAAGAAAAATCGATCTAGTTAAGATATTTTATGGTTCTTTTGTCAAATCTACCATTGTAAACTTAAACAAGGCCAGTTATTGGTCTTGAATGACAAGATGAATTTGTATACTTAAACTCAAAGATAAAATAAAAAGTTTTTAGCAAAAAAGAAAAAATTCAATGAATAACCATAAACCGTCCATTAATTAAATTTCATATTTTGAAAAGTTAATTTTATCATTTTATCCCTTTTACAAAGTGAAGATTTTTTTGTAAAACTTTGCATTATTATTAATACTAGACAATTGACCCGCACTACGTTGCGGGGACTTTTCTTTATTATTATTTTTACTAATTTTAACATATTCATTAACTGAGAATATACTACATCAAATTTTTGTTTCGTATCTTTTAATGTATATGACGAATATTAGAATTCAAAACCTTATAAATATTATCGCAAAATCTCTATAGCATTGATATCATATACGTCATATCCCGACAATATGAAAGTTAGCTAGTTTTTTATTAAATAAAAAATAATTTTTAGAAAGATAAAAATGAGTAATTTAGTAATGATTTTCCTGACATAACCTAATTTAGTAATATATTTGAACCTAATACATTTACGTAGTTAATTGTGTGAACAATAATACTGAAGGCATTTTGATAATATATAATACACATTAGAGAAAGTAAATGAGTGCATTTTAATCTAATTAGGGCTCATGCCTTTTCTAATTAAAAATTATATTTATGTTTTGATTTATCAATAATATCAAATCATCAACTAATTTTAATTAAATTAATAAAAGTAGTAATCAATGAATTTTGAATTTAACATCTTCGAACCGTAAACTTTGGTTAAATAAAATATTACTATTTTTTTCTACAATTTTTTTTTTATCATTTTCGTAAATCTTTTAAGAGTAAAAGTTATAGTCACATTGATTGGTTTCCTATATAACTAATTAAAAGGATCTCTTTTTGAGCTCTCAACTATGCCCACATCAGCTATTGAGAGAGAGCATCCCCTACTGCCACATCAACATGTCTTCACACTTATTCTTTTTCCCAATTGGGCCTACAATCTAAAGCCTAAAATAATCACCCACCACAAAGCCTGCATCTTTCCCATCCTTCAACTTCCTCCTGCGACATAAACTGCTCATTCAAATCCTACCCAACCTCCATGAATGTGATTCTCCCGCTCCTCGATCTCCTCATCTCCTCATCTGCTCCCGTTAACGTTACTTTGTTCAGTCGTCGTAATAACAACCATTAACCTTAAAGCTCTCTTATTTTTCAACTCTTTATAAAGCAACCCATTTAGGATTTTGATTGGAATCGTATTGTTTATGTGTTCCGTTTTGCGTCATCTCTCTCTGGAATCCATGAAGCAAAACATCTCTATCTTTGTTTTGAAATTTACACTTCACGAGGGTCGACCTGCTTCGATGGTGTTCAATTTCATTTCTCTGTAAATCCGGATTTGATCTTTGTTTCCATCGAAGGCTAATCAAATTTGGGGTTCCATGGATTTGGATAGCACAAATTGTTCACCAACCATGGATGTGACAGATGATGAAGAGATCTAACAAGATCGGAAACGCCTATGTTTCCAAGCATCATAGTTAAAATGCTTCTGATGGGCTTCTTCCGACCACCATCAGTGTTCATGAGCTTCTCCAATGTTCTGTCCGTACGATTTCTATGTACCCTTCGATTCATCAAGTGTCTTCTCTTTTCAATCCCAGATCTTTAAGTTGATGATTGGGTTTAGGGTTTCCATGAATTTGGATGTTGAAGTTGTGTTTATGTTGTTGGTATTTGCAGGAAAGTTATCGACTTTAAATTTGAGTTCCCTTATGTTGTGTTTTTGAATAAGAGCCTCTTCGGTATGAGCGGTTTATTCATGGGTCTGTGACTATGCTTTTAGAGATGAATTGATACCTTCCAGCTCAATTTGGTGTCACCTGTTCTACACAAAGAGTCTTTAGGGTTGCCACACAGAATTGTAAGTTATGGTTTCTCTCACTCTGGTGTTATTTTCTTATGTATCAACTGAAACATGAGGTACATAAACTACGAGATGTGCTTCCCCCTGATATTAAGGAGCTAAAGAGATAACAAATTTGTGAGTACGTTTGTTTTTCTTTTTAATTTTTTATTATTGTCCATTTGTGTCCAATCCAAAAAGAATATTTTTGCTGCCTAGACATATGTAGTTACATGTATGAGAGGCAAAGATCGAGTAAGAGAATTTTTGCTAGAGATGAGTTTTATAAGTCATATTTGGATGTGCCGCATCTTCTAACGTAATATATATTTCAGGTACACAAATTACAAAACAAAGCTCTTTAGCTATTTTTTACTAAAACTTCGTTGTCGGTTCCAAATTATGATTCTTCGTTTTACCGCTCTTCTAATTTTACCCCGATTTTCTAGCATTGCTTAACTTGGTTGTAGATTTATTCAACACTAAAGAGTATGACATCTGCATCTCTAATTTGCAACACTAAAGTCACTCTTCTTTCCATATCAAAACATATTATAAGTTCCAGGTTGATATTTGAAATATGCATCTGTAATCCAAAAAGGAGGAAGAGATCATCTCTCTGACAAGTTGAGGAAATTCCTAACAGTGCTCGTTCGCTTTTAAGTACATTTGCAAAGGTAAGATAAAAGCTTCAGAAAATGGAAACACTTCAAAACGAAATAGAACTTCTCCAATGTCAATGAGCCGCTGCGTCTGAACAAGCCGCCACTAAGAACGCCAAACAACAAAGCTTTGGTGGTGTATGGGGCTGGCTCGCAGGAAGTCCCCCACCTAAAGCATGATTCCCCACGAGATATGTGTTCTCGGTACTTCATTTTTTATTACCGATCTCTTATTCTATATCACCAGTATTTAATATTTACTTTAGAAAGAAAGAAAAGAGAGAGAAAAACATAAAGATTTGCTTTTTAAATAATGTATCACATATGAGTTAAGAATCAATTATGTTTTACATTTCACATTTCTATATATGCTATCACGTTTTGATAATGAAGCGATATAACTAAAAAGTAAATTATGTGTACTCTATTTTGCTTTGTTTTGTATACTACAGGTGATGTTTTGTAGCTTCCGTTATTGAACATGCACTCCAAAAAAATTTTTGGTGATGGGAGAATATTTTCCTACATTGTCTAACAATTCTATCATTAGTAAAACTTATATAGGGGTGATTGGGGTTGTTACTTTGAAGACTTTAAAAATTTTTAAAATTTTTACAACCATCTTTTGCCAATCAAACTTTTACTTCCTTTTTTTTCTCTAAAGCTTTAACAGCCATTTTTTTGTTTGTTCTTTCAACTACTAAATTTTTAAAAGTCACGTAAACCAAGTTTTAGTGGCTGTAGAAAAAATTTTCAATTTGTTTTTAACCATTTTTTTCTTTCTCATCATTTTCTCTTTTCCCCTAAAAATTACTTTAAA
>OVAN01009335.1:0-17054 GCA_900406275.1 Anastatica hierochuntica | reverse complement strand
GCCTTGATTCTCGCAGAACCAAACGAAATTCACAGATCTAAAAGTCTGTCTGTTCAGAGATCTTAGGTGCATCAGATCGTGACCCTTCCGCTTGGGAAACTCATGGCGGCAACGCTTCCTACAAGGAAATTCGGGTTTCCGGGGGTTGTTAGGGATGTCAATTGGTCTGTCCACGTCCAAACATGTTCTTATTACAATTTTTGAAGGAACATGTTCTTATTACAATTTTTGCTAATACCGGAGCCGGTGGAGTTTACGCCACCAATATCATTACCATTGTTAAAGCTTTTTACCACCGTCAACTCAATGTGGCCGCCGCCATGTTGCTCACACAAACCACTCAGGTATTTTTTTTCAAATGTCTTACGATACCAATCTTTACGATTCTTTATCATCTATTTGTCCTCCTAAGTCTTAAAAAAACTCATATGTTTTTCTTGTCGATAAAACAATCTTATCTTAAAAAGTTCGCAGTTGTTAGGATATGGATGGGCCGGAATTTTCAGAAAGTTCCTTGTGGAATCGCCGTATATGTGGTGGCCGTCGAATTTGGTTCAAGTCTCACTCTTTAGGTTTGTTTCGGTTCAATCGATTATGACTTTGCTAGCATTTAAACATATCTGAAACCGGTTTTTTTTTTTCTTTATGTTGAAATATGTAACAGAGCTTTACATGAGAAGGAAGATTTACAAAAAGGGCAACAAACAAGGCTAAGATTCTTCCTCATTGTCTTCAGCGTGAGCTTTGCTTACTACATACTTCCTGGTTACCTTTTCCCTTCCATTTCCGCTATTTCCTTCGTTTGCTGGATTTGGCAAAGCTCGGTGACCGCTCAGATAATCGGTTCCGGGCTCAAGGGTTTAGGTATTGGCTCCTTTGGTCTTGACTGGTCCACGGTTGCTGGTTTCTTAGGCAGTCCATTGGCTGTACCGTTTTTCGCCATAGCCAATTTCTTTGGTGGTTTCTTCATCTTCTTGTATATTGTTCTGCCCATCTTCCACTGGACTAATGCTTATGATGCACAGAAGTTTCCATTCTATACTTCGCAAACCTTTGATCAAACGGGTCATTCCTATAACATTACCCGTATCCTCAATGAGAAGAATTTTGATATCAATCTAGACGCGTACAACGATTACAGCAAGCTCTACTTGAGTGTGATGTTCGCGTTGCTCTATGGACTCAGCTTCGGTTCTCTTACAGCTACTATCTCTCATGTCACCCTCTATGACAGAAAGTAAGGATCTCTCGACGCATATTAAAAAAAAAAAACCTGATTTGATTATGACTTTCTCTAAGCTTCTTTTGTGTTTGCTGTTTAAGGTTTATATGGGGAATGTGGAAGAAGGCAAAGACAGCAACAAAGGACAAGTTTGGAGATGTGCATTCGAGATTGATGCAAAAGAACTATCAGGCAGTACCTCAGTAGTGGTTCATCGTGGTCCTTGTCATTTCCTTTGCTTTTGCACTCTATGCTTGTGAGGGCTTTGACAAACAGCTTCAACTTCCATAGTGGGGTCTTGTACTTGCATGCGCCATTGCCTTGTTCTTTACATTACCTATTGGAGTTATCCAAGCAACTACGAATCAGCAAATGGGTCTTAATGTTATAACAGAACTGATAATCGGGTACCTATACCCCGGAAAACCTCTAGCCAATGTGGCTTTCAAGACCTACGGATACATCAGTATGTCTCAAGCCCTGTGCTTTGTCGGAGACTTCAAGCTTGGCCACTACATGAAGATTCCTCCAAGATCTATGTTCATCATCCAGCTTGTTGCAACTGTGGTCGCATCAAGCGTATGCTTTGGAACAACCTGGTGGCTCATTACGTCTGTCGAGAACATATGTAACACGGATTTGCTCCCGGTGGGTAGTCCGTGGACTTGTCCTGGAGATGAAGTGTTCTACAATGCATCGATCATATGGGGAGTGATTGGTCCAGGGAGAATGTTCACCAAAGAAGGTATCTATCCTGGAATGAACTGGTTCTTCCTCATCGGTCTCTTCGCTCCAGTTCCCTTCTGGTACCTATCAAAGAAGTTTCCAGAGAAGAAATGGCTAAAACAGATCCATATTCCCTTGATCTTATCTTCAGTAAGCGCAATGCCACAAGCCAAGGCTGTGCATTACTGGTCCTGGGCCATCGTTGGGGTTATATTCAACTACTACATCTTCAGGAGGTTTAAAAGTTGGTGGGCTAGGCACAACTATATCCTCTCTGCAGCGCTTGATGCAGGTACTGCAATTATGAGCGTGCTGATATTCTTCGCGCTTCAAAACAATGATATAAGTTTACCTGATTGGTGGGGGCTTGAGAATACAGACCATTGCCCTCTAGCGCATTGCCCAACGGCCAACGGTGTTGTTTTTAAAGGCTGCCCCGTGTTTTAAGGTTGATGAAGATGACACGTTGCCCTGAAAGGGTTACTTGTTGATATGGAAAAGCGCTTTGGTGATCTTTATATCTGTGTAAAAACATGTCAGCTAAGAACTTAAGCGATTCAGGCAATGCAAACATTAGATTTGGTTTCATGTTCTTCAGGATTTAACTAGTACCTCGCAAGTTTGAGAACAGCCAAATAGGGCAGAGCTTTCACACCAACTATATAATCAAAATGCTACCAAAACGATGGTAAACTGGATCACGCAAACAAGCCCCAAAAGATATCATTCAATGATATAACTAGGGTTTAAAATGTGTACCAAATAAAAGAAATTTGAGCTCTGTTGCGTAGCCGAATAATACTTCAACAAGATTCAAGGGAAATTGTAACAGAGATCTCCAAATTCTTTTGTTTTTCGACTGAAAAGGATGAAAGCCTATATCGCATATCCATGTTCAGTTGAAAAGTCCAGGGTTTAGCCAGTCCCTGCAATTACAGTGAATATAAGCGAGTTATCACCACCGTGTAGATGATGGTTGTGGTTTTTTTTCCGGTTTGTGCATCCAACTTACTTGGTGATATCATCAAGATGATCATCAACATCTGTGACATCCTTCCATTTCTCAGAGGAAATGTAATCTGACAAAACTACATTTGCCGATGGCTCTCTCAAGAGTAGCTTGCTTCCTCCATCTGCTCCACCCACTCTCCAGTTCTTAGAAGCGTCCTTTACGTAAAGCTAACATATAAATGCAACATAAAGTATTACTAAACCGCTAAAAAAAGAATTCCCTTTCAACAGCTGCGAAAGAAATTGCATCAAGCAGAAAGCACGAAAAGAAAACGCCGAGAAAAATGTTGACTAAAAGGGCAATCTAGGTTGGTGTCAAGAAGGTTGCTAGCAATATTCAAGTAGACAGCGTGGAAATGTAAGATACTAGTACGGTGATGTCTTATATCTTAAATTTTACAATATCTGTTTACAATGCAATAGAAAGATAATGAAGGCAACAATGAGACAAGGGCGGGGACCAACAATAAATTTGCAAAATACTAAAACACTCGCGCTTCCCAGTCTTTCAAATATTCTCTATTGAGCTTATATATAGCATGGAAATGCAGGAAACCCATATCTTCAAGTTCCAGGAAGCTATAATGGTGTACAATGGCATTGCAATATATAATTTACCAAACGGCCTAGCTTCTAAATATACTAAGGTTTTCAAAATGTTGTCTTGATTAGAAATACCAACCTGCATCACAGGACTTTGATCTTTACCCTTTGATAAGAGTTCAAACTTTTTGTTGTTCAGCTACAAAAAAACATGCACGTACAACATAAGATAGTTAAACCTAGTAATTCCAATAAGCAGCTGTACTTGAAAGTAGAGGATAAGATATTCACCAAGAGAATTGGTGCGTGAGGGAAATAGCGGGAAATGTGATCACCAATGTTCTTAGCCAGACCACAGAGCTCAGGATCATCAAGCCTCTCGTTTGCATGAAAGTAGCCAACTATACTTAAACCTTGAGCCACGTAATGCTCCTCTATCTAACACATCAAAGCAACAAAAGTAAACCTGAATCTCAGATAAAGAATCCATAAGTCAGAATATCAGATTAAGTAAAAACAATGCTGGAAAGAAAATAGTTGTCGCTGCAGACACTAAATCTCTCTCTGAAACACAGAAACAGAAGAGTGATGTGAACTTTCTATATTAAAAACAGAATCAAGAATAAGAGTTTACTGAGAAGCAAGCAGGCAACAGATAGAAGAGGAATAAGGAGGTAATAATAGCATGTGCAGCTGCATTTACGCTTCGTTCACGAACTAAAACTCCAAAATTCGCAATCAGATTCTAAGCTTAAATCATTTTGAAACAGGAGACTGACCATGATGAGGGAGATCTCGAGAGGAGGAAGGAGAGGAAGGTTAGAGTGAAATAAAGGCACAGAATCAGAGATTTCTACAATTCCGTCGTCCTTAGGGCTGATTCGACCGACAAGGACTCCGTTGACCGCCGCCGTCTTGTGTCGCAGCGAGTGAAGAACGAGTTTAATGTACGCGTTCTGAGAAATCTCATACGTCAATTCACCCATCACCATCTCTATCTAACTCGCCGTCGAGAGATCCAACTTCTTGATGGAATAGAATCTGCACAAAACCGGGTTCGGATCGGCCCGGGTTTTTACCGGTTTACCCTAAGTACATTGATTTCTCTTAATCTTCCACAAAATGTCACTTATCGATGCTTCAAAATTATTTTATAAATGAACCCATAGAGTCTGCATTTCAAAATCTGTATTTTATTATGTAGTAGTATTTACTAAAACTTCCATATTACAAGCTAAAACTCTGAAAAAGGAAGCAAAACTATTTTCATTTTGGCATCTAAAGAATAATTTATACGATATTTGCAGTTGTTGTCGTCTTCGACACAATTGGCTCTGCAGAAACTATGGCTGTTCCGGTTTGCCCTCCTCCGTCATCAGCCTCTGCTTTAGGTTTTGAAACGGGAGCGTTTTGCTTCGGAAGCAGCTTGTTGGAGTTAAGCTCGATGGATTTCCCCGGAAGATTGAGCCACGTGTATACAGACATGCCCGCAAGAGCTGCCACCGCACCGCAAATGCTGACGAAGCCAGGATCGGAGCCGAAGATAACGTAACCTCCAAGCAAGATCACACACGTTTTGAACTGCCCTAACACTACATGTGATGTTGCCGAGGTTGCCCTGTAAGAAACAACAAACGTTAGAGATTTAGCATTAGCGCTGGTCGTATATATATATATAGGACTCTGAACATGTAAATGAAACATAGCAAATCATAACAAACTCAACATAAGACTAACCCGAGAGCGAGTGCACCAGACCATTGGAGAAGGAAGCCGAGAAGCGCCGATACGAGGATTGCAGAGGAGTTACCCAAGTCCCATTTGAACAGCAAAACTCCAGGTGGGTCAAGCCATGGCATGAGAGCCAATAGGAAGAAGACAGTAAATGGCGTTGTCTTCCACATCAATCTACATTTAAACAAAAAGTTTTTATTATCTTAAAAAAGCAACTTTTATAGCTTAAGCCTCAAGTAAAAGAGAAAGAGAGATATGCATATACGCTAGGGCAGTCCAGTTAGCTTGTTGTTGAAGATTAGACCAGAGGATTTTATTGATGGCACTTGGGATGATCCAAGAAACAGCAACCAATGCGCCGAACAAATTGAACTCTAGATCGGTTACTGTCGCGATGGCCACACCTACAGATACTACAGCTAATGCCATGACCTGTGTGGGAGAACAAACTCTAAAACCGAGTAAGCACCCAAACAAAATTGTAACAGAAAGAATGTCATAATTCTCCAGCAAAAAAAACCTTTGTGGAAGAGATAGTTTTCTTGAAGAGAACAAACTCGGCGAGGACAATCGTTGGTGTCACTGCAATCTTAGCCATCTGGTAGAATCCAACACTAAAATCAAAAAACAGACGCTAAGATTCCAAGAGAAAACAGAGCACAGTCTCTCTTTGATACTGATTTAAGGAATGAACCTGTTGTGTTTGAGACTGGTATTAGCGAGACCAGAAGCAAAGGCCATGACAGCTCCAAGGGAGAAGAGAGAGGAGAAAGGAGTTGTCTTTGAAGGAGGAGACATTGGAAGTAATGAGAGAGACTTGAAGAAAGCTAGAAGAATCCAAGCAACGGCATAGTGAATCAATGTTAGAAAGATTGGAAAATTGAATCCAACTCTTCCCATCACCTGCAGAATCAAACACCCCCCCACTCAACACAAGTTTACAATTAACAAAAAAGAGAAGAATCAAGAAATGTAATTACTAATTTATTGGCGAGGATGATCCCAACAGCAACAATGAAATTGAATGACATTGCAACAACAGGGCCACAAAATCTCTGTTGTTGTCGTTTAGCTCCTTCTGATGTTTTAAGCTCATTGTATAAAGAGCTTCTAAGCTCTTCCAAAGCTCTTCCTACGAATAGAAAGAAGAAGAGAAGCAAAAAACACAATACGGATCAAAACAAACCTAAAGACAATTCAATTCTTTTTGTTTATTCAGTAGCATTTCATCAAACAGGTGATAAACATTAAATTCTTTATAGAGTGAAAACAATCCTTTAGTGATCCACAATTTGATCAACAATCCGATCAAAAGCATTCAACGTAAGGATTGAAGAACAAAGAAAAATGAATGTCTTTAAAAAACGAATCTCTGTATAATCAAGAAAAACTTGTAAATGAAGATGAGCAGATTGATGAATGATATAAACATTTCACCTGCTTCTGCAGCATCACTGTCTTTCCTTTTGAGAAATTTTCTTGCATCTTTCCCAAACAAAGAATCAACCAAACCCATCACGACTCAAACACACAAAACAAAATTATAATCCTTTCCGGAAAATCTCCGACTGATTTAATCCATTCTGTGAAAAACCCAGATCAAATCTTCCATTTTTGATGGAGAAATGAAACAAAAAAAAAACCTTGACGTTAAAGATAAAACAAAAACGAAAAAGGAAATTAGAAAAGTATCTGAATTTTTAAAATGCCAATGGTATGATTGTTTCTGCCAGAGGTAGAGAGCCCTTATAGAAAGAGAGAGAGAGAGAGCAAATTAGCAGTTGCTTCAATACGGAGTTTCATTGCGTATCTTTCTGTTTTATTTTAATCATTTTTTTATCTCAAAATTAACCAATAAAAAAAATTTGAGGGACTTTTGGTTTGTCCATTACGAAAATTGTCGAGTGAACAAGCTGCCACGTGTCAAATTAGTGTACGTTCAATTGGGGTGACCTCGTTGATTGAAATTATTCAGCTCGGTACGAGGTTTTTGTTTCTTTAACCGTACAAAGATAAACACTACTATACTCTTGTTTTTTTTGTTTACTATTCTCATCGTTTAATGTTATATCTATTGATTTAAATCTATAGCTGCAGACGAAAAAAAACTATAGCTAAAAAATTTTAGGGGGCGACAACAAAGACGATTTGGCTATTCTTTCTACAAGGTGACGGCGGCTTTTCTCAACGGCATCTTGCCTCTTCTGAGCAGTATCTCTCTTTGCTTTCTATGGCCTCTCCCTCGATCCAAAGGCGGCGCTCCTTTCCAAGGTCATCACGTCGGGGTTGGTTCTGATGGGATTGCGACGATCTCTCAACCATCCTTCTCTTCTGAGTGGTAGTGTTGCTCTGTTCCTTCGCGTCATGGAGCTATCGTCTTTTATCAGTGGTCATTCTCAGATCTCTTCTGCTCTTGTTCCTTGCGAACATCGGATTGTGGATCTCCCTTATCATCTCTTTTGATCAAATGGTAGTATCTTCTCTGTCTCTGTCTTTGAACCGATTCTTTGTTATCTTTGATCGTGGTTCTTCGATCTGCTTTGTCGTGTTTTGTTGCGTCTGGTTGTTTGTTGTGTTGCAGCTCGCTAGGGTTTCTTTCCTTGCGACACACGTAACACTCTTCTAGTTGCTGTTACGATGGGTTTAGGGATTTGATCTCTGGTCGTTGATGACTCATGTGTTTAATTTCTTCTATTACTACATTTGTGTAGTTCCCTTGGACTCTCCTTACTTCGTAAGTATCTGGTCTACTCTGCTTCTCGTGTCCTTCACCACGTCGACGCCATTCCTTCCTCTTACTACACTAGTGTCGTCCGTGTACGATCTAGCACTCTAATGACCATGCTTCGTGTAGTTCTTTTCAACCGTGTGTTCATTGGTACCTTAGTGTGATCTATGGCCACTCGTTTGTGTCTCGGTTTGGTTTCTTTTACTCCTGCTTGGAGTCGTGTTCTCTCTGTGTGCTGTTGTTGCGATCTTCTAGTATGGCTCATAGATTTTCAGAAGCTGAGAAGGGGAAAAGTGTTGCTTCTTCTCGATGTTGGGTCTGAGATCAGCTTACTTGTCTTCCTCGAGTGGATACCTCGGCGTTAATAGAGGCTAATCGGCTCACTTTGTTTGGCCGTGTGCTTTATCCAGAAGTGCAAAAACCAAAAGTTGTTATTAATTTCATTCCTCATGTGTGGGGACTTGCTGGTGCCGTATCCGGCAAGGATTTGGGCTGTAATAAGTTCAGCTTCAGGTTTGAATCCGAGGAGACCCTAGAATCAATTTTGTGTAACGCTCCGTATCACTTTAAGCATTGGATGCTAGTGATTCAACGATGGGAGCTCATTATCTCAGATTCTTTCCCTTGTCTTATCCTGTTTTGGGTTCAAGTTCGTAATCTTCCCATTCACTTCCATCAAGTGGACATCTTGCGAGCTATCGGGGAGGATCTTGGTGGTTATATTGAGTCTGATCCGGTTGAGGAACGTGTTCGTGTTAATGTTAATGGTTTAAAGTCACTAGTTATGTCAAAGAAGTTTTCCTTTCATACGCGGGAGGAGACTACTTTGGAGTTTGTCTATGAGCGCTTAGAGAAACATTGTTTCTCCTGTTTCTCACTCCTTCATGAGCATAAGCATTGACCCATTTCCACATCCATTGCTAAGGAGGGGCTAGGAATGAGCCAACAAAATACGTTGGACAATTTGGAGGCTCGACACCATCGAAATGACAAAGCTCTTGCGGGTCATGACTCCACGCCGGCGTCAATTCCCGCATCGTGCCTCTCGCCCTGTGGCTACCACTCGTGTTCTCTCACTACCTCGTGACCCTCAAAAATCTCCATGGCGTGATTACTCCCCTCCTTAAGCTGCCCGCCTTGCTTCTCCACCAAGGCGCCATGGTTCTCCACCAAGGCGCCATGGTTCTCCTCTTAGGCGCCATTTCTCTCCTCCGAAGCGCCATGAATCTCCTCCGAGGTGCCATGCTTCTCTTTCACATCGCTATTCTTCTCCGCCACGACGTTATCCTTCCTCTCATTATGGTCATCACCAGCGTTCATCCAAGCCTTTTGACTATAGACATGACCACTCTTCCTCTCGTCAGGTTGAGTCACCTACTTATCGACATAAGTCCCACTACCTCGCACTGAGGACTCGTCTCACCGTTCTACCTCTAAGCTTCGCCTCTCCCCATCAAGAAAACGTGCAGTCTCTCCTGGTCCTGATGTTGCTGATCTGACTTTGGCCCCTCTTCGATCCGTAGAGGTTACTCTTCATCCTCTAGGACTGCGGGTTGATGATCATGTGGAGGGTTCAACCACCGTCCGGTCTCGTAGACCAGCATTAGAGCGTGTTTCTATCTCGGAAATGGCTCCAAGATTTTTGGCCTTGGAACGCATTGCGGATTTGCCGCTGGTGGTAGACAAATAGCTAGAATCGGGGAAGAAGTTTCAATCGAACTTGCAAGTCTCCTCCACAAATCTTCATGATGTTAATGTCCCCTTTGAGAGTGAGCCACCAGATGTTCATGGTGTTCGGGTTGTTAGGCGTAAGGTTAAAACAAAAGCTTCTTCGGATCCTCCTCAGTGAGAGCATCCATCTTGGTGGAATCCGGATGTAGCGTTGACCTTCCAAGTTGGTTCATCCACGACTCTTGTGGCTAAGGCTCGCAAGTCTACTAAACTGAAGGCACCTAAGGTCCCTAAAGCTCCTAAAGTGCCAAAGGTCCCGCGGGTGGGGAAGCGTACAACACCTAGGAAGACCGTGAAGGCTCCTCCGACTTCAAAGAAGAGGGCTGCTGATCGTTACCAATCTGCTCCTCCTAAAATGATTGGACTTTCTATTCCTTCCTCTTCTGCTCCTATTGTACCTCGTTATGAGGATACTTTTATGTTTATGTCTCATGTAGTTCCTTCAGCTAGGAAGGCTTTATCTTTTGATTCCAAATGTAAGGGTTTGATGGTTTCCCAGAAACCATCTCGTTTTCAATGATTACAATAAGTTGGAACTGTCAAGGACTCATAAACTCCCTTATAGTTCGATGCCTTAAGGATTTGTGTTTAAAGATCTGATGGAAACGAAGAACCAAGATGACTTTATCTTACAAGTTTTCCAATGGTTGGGTTATGATAACAATTTCACTATTCCACCAATAGGCCAGAGTGGTGCGCTGGCTCTATTTTAGCGTCGTGATGTTGACCTTACGGTCCTCTCGGTGTCTCCTAATTTTATTGATACATTGTTCACGTATCAAAATGCTACCTTAAACCTCACCTTTACTTACGAGGCACCATAACGCCAGGATCGCAAAGCTGTGTGGGATGCTCTGTCTTCGCTTGGCAAAATTTGTCACTCTGCCTGGCTCCTAACTTGTGATTTTAATGATATTCTACTTCAGTCTGAGAAGCGTGGTGGTCCCCTTAGGTGGGAGGGTTCTTTTAAATACTTTCAAAATTTTGTTTCGGTTAATGGATTGTGGGATGTTAATCATTCTGGCAATTTTCTCTCTTGGCGTGGGATGCGTTATGATCGCATAGTGCATGCCCGTCTGGATCGCTCTTTGGCAAACAATTCTTGGGTGGAGAGGTTCCCCTCAGGTTATTCTGAGTATATGCGGTCTGAAGGATCAGATCATCGACCTCTAATTACTTTTATGGACAATTCCAGGATCAAGCATCGTAAGCTCTTTCGCTTTTATCGTCGTTTATACGTACGTGATGAGATCTTTGATCTTATTTCTGAGCTCTGGAATCTGGAGGGTTAGAGTTCAATCCTAGCTAAGTTGGGCAAGTGTCATACCGCTTTAGTCTGATGGGCTAAGGAGCAACACTTTCATAGTGTTAAGCAGATTGAAGAATCGCGCGCTAAGCTCGATGCCATTCTCTCTAGTCTTTTTGCGGACCCCTTCGAAGTTCAAAGTGTTACCTCGCTTCTTGAAGCGGCTTATCGAGAGGAGGAGAAGTTCTGGAAGAGGCGTAGTCGTATTCTTTGGCTACAACATGGTGATAGAAACTCTAGTTTCTTCCACGCCTCTACTCGTAACAGGCGACCGATTAATCGTATATCGGTCATTGAAGATGAGGTTGGTGCAGTTCATTACAAAGAGCCTGACATAGCAGCAGCAATTTGTTCATATTTCCACAATATTTTCTCCTCTAATGGAGATGTTGATTTCCTTATTATTGAGCATATTACGCTTCCGATTGTTTCTGAAAGTGATAATGTTATGTTAACGACAATTCCCTCAGCTGATGAGGTTCGAATAGCAGCTTTCTCTATCAATGTGGACAAAGCTGTAGGCCCAGCTGGGTTTTCTGCATGGTTCTTCCATTCGTATTGGGCTGCAGTGGGACCCGATATCACTAAAGAGGTCATCAACTTCTTCGTGATTGGTTCTTTCCAGAGGGCCATGAACTCCACAATTGTTATACTCATACCGAAGATTCAACATCCTTAGAAGGTCTCTAATTATTGGTCTATTGCCCTTTGTAGTGTCTTCTACAAAATTGTAGCTAAGATTTTTATTACACGAATGCATTCTATTCTTCCTCGCCTGATTTCTGAGAATCAATTGGCCTTTGTCCCGGGGCGGGTTATCTCGGATAACGTCCTGATTACTCATGAGATCCTGCACTATTTGCGGTAGTCTAAAGCGACAAAATGTGGTGTCATGGCTGTCAAGACAGACATGAGCAAAGCGTATGGTCGTATTGAGTGGACCTTTTTATTTCGTGCCCTGGAGAAGTTTGGGTTCCATCGAGTATGGATTAACTGGATAATGGAATGTGTTACAACAGTCTCATATTCCTTTTTGCTTAGTGGTACGCCTCAGGGTCAGGTGTTGCCTTCACGTGGCCTCCGCCAAGGAGACCCCCTCTCACCGTGTCTCTTCATTCTTTGTATGGAAATTCTTTATGGTCTATACCGTTGGGCTCAAGATGATGGGTCTCTCCCTGGGATCAAGGTGTCTCGCTTTAGCCCTCCAATTAATCATCTGCTCTTTGTGGATGATACGATGTTCTTTTGTAAATCGGATGATGCGAGTGTTGATGCTTTGAAGAAGCTCCTGCATGGTTATGAGTTAGCTTCGGGCCAATCAATCAATTTCGCTAAGTCATCGATTACCTTTGCCTCAAAAACACCTCCCTCCCGACGAGAGATGGTGAAAGCTCAGCTTCGCATCTCTAAGGAGGGTGGTACTGGGAAGTATCTAGGTTTGCCAGAACATTTTGGTCAGCGATAGCGGGACATCTTTGCGTCCATTATGGATCAGATCAAGTAAAAGGCTCAGGGATGGTCATCACGCTTTTTATCGTTGACAGGCAAACAAGTCATGTTGAAATCCATTTTGTCTGCCATTCCGACCTATGTCATGTCGTGTTTTAAGCTTTCGTTGTCTCTCTGTAAGCGTATTCAATTTGCGCTTACCCATTTCTGGTGGGATGATATGTCAATCTCTGGGGAGAATGTTGGCTTTCTGCCTCGTCCCTTCTGACTGTCCTAGGCCCTCTGCCAGAGGCGCTTCAGGAGATTCGTGTTGTTGATTTACTTTCTACTCAGACTCGAGTGTGGAATTGGGAAGTAATCAATGAGGATTTGCCGCATTATTCTTCTGCTATCTCTAGACTAGTGCTTGACTCTACGACTCGGTGTGATTCTCTAGTCTGTTTGTTCAACAAGAATGGGAAATACTCTTCCAAGAGTGGTTACTCCCTCCTTACCGCCTCCGATTCGCAAGTAGAGAATGATTTTAATTGGCTAAAGAATATTTGGTCTATTAAGACTCTTCTTAAGCTTCAGACTTTTCTCTAAAAGGCGATGAATGGAGCTCTGCCTGTTCGCATTGCCCTCCTCTCCCGTAGGGTTATCGACGACCCTTCTTGCCCTCGTTGTGGTACCCCAGAAACGGTAGATCATGTTTTCCTTCAATGCCCTTTTACCCAGAAGGTTTTGGAGAAGGTTCCTCTGGATATGTCTTCCTTTACTTTGACTTTGTCTTTGCTGCCTTTCTCTCGATCATGCGTGCCTCTAAGGCTCTGCCACCAACAGGTTTATCGGTGATAGTTGTTTACCCTTGGGATTTTTGGTAGCTCTGGAAGGCTCAAAATAGGCTGTTGTTTAATAAAGAGTTAACTTCTGTGGAAGAGCTTATTCGTATTATTTTAGTAGATGCTAGTGAATGGCAAGTTGCTGCTATTCTCCGTGGGAAGGCCACTGGCCCTTCGAATCCTATACAGTCTCCTGGTGATCCTCCTGATTCACCTTTGATTATGCCATCAGTTTATCAATGTTGGGTGAATACTTCTTGGGATTCTTCTACGAAGACGTGTGGTATGGGTTGGGTTTTCCGTACCCTTAATGACGCACTTTTAGCTCAGTATGTTACTTACAAGGACGGTCTGCCTTCGGTACTTGCGGCTGAGGTTTTGGCTTTGTGGAATGCTTTACGTCAAGCACTTGTGTTGGAGATTGATGAGGTGTTTCTGCACTTGAACTCACAGGTATTGGTCAATTTGATCAACCGTCATGAAGACCACATTGGTATTCTTGGTCTTCTCCTTGATATTCGGAATCTCATTCCGTCTTTTTCCTCATTTTTTGTCGCTTTTATTCCTCGAACTGCGAACTCTTTATAAGATTCGCTTGCGCATCGAGCTCTTTGTGCTCAAGATCTTTCAGATTGTGAAGTCTAATAAAATGTTTCCTTTTGTGACAAAAAAAGAATGTTATATCTACTTTGACATTAGTTGAGTATTTGTTTTGTGATCTACTCTAATCGTAAGCATATATAGACTTACTAAATGAAACTTAATTAAGAGTCTTCACTTCAGTCTTTGTCCATTAAAAGATTTGAACTTGAAACATTATAGTTTAATAAAAGTTCCTAATCAATTTAAAACGCAATGTGGTATTATAGTTTCATTGTCACAAAGAAAAGAACTAGCATTTAAAATTTCAATTTGAAAGAGTAGCTAGCGTTCATTAGATCTGCAACTTACATAAAAAGAAAGTTAGGTTAGTTAGACAAAATGATTAAAAGGCATTAGCTTTGCTTTAGGTGTTAAATTCGTATAAGTTATGCCATATGGATGAGGATATAATTAATTAATTAATTGTATAGTGATGTAAAATTTTGATACTTAAGTTTTGCATAATGACTTCACATGTACGCTTTGGTCTCGAGATCGAGAAGCTTTAATTCCAAGATTTCGAAGTTTCAACAAACTTTTGAAGGCCCTACGCAAATAAAACAAAAAACTGCATGGCCACGTCATAATAATCTCTTTGTATAATTTAAACTTCATATTCTCACTAATATCCAATTATTGTGGATCCACTGCTTTAATTCCTATCTATTTTAGAATGATTAAAACGTATCATCGGTATAGTTAGGACCCGCTTCTGTTTCGTTCACAAAAGAAAATCCTTTTTTTGGTGAAAGTTTTGTTCCAACTCAAAGCAGTGGCAATATTACACGTAAATATGATTGAGACAAGGGACTGATGGGCCTACTGATCTGGCCCATTGTAAATCTGTCCACTTCCTAAACCAATTTACGTGCCCACTAGTGAAGAAAATATCTCTATACTATTAAAAGGAATTATTCATAGAAAAACAACCTTCAGTTGATGTGTAATTTACGAAATATACCATTAAAAATTAATTATAGAAATAACATAAAATAAAATAAATATTAGATTGTTACGGATATTTGTTTATTATTTTCGATTTGTTTTATATTTTTAATTAAAAGAAAAAAAGAATTGATTAATTAGATTTTAAAATATTACTTTATTCCTAAAAGCATACTATAGCTATTAGAATTTATATATGTCTTATTATGTTAGACTTATCTACATGTTTATAGTCGTTTGTCTTATGCATATAATGAGATGTTTCTTTCTAACAATTATAACATGATGAAAAAAATGTATTTGTTATTGTATATGTTAGATATCCACCATGCTATATACAATATTTATATTATTTTTATTCGTACATGATAAATACTAGAATAAAACTATAGTCATTTGTAAATGTGTTATGATAACATCTATATTCAAAACAATCATAGCATATATTTATACTCCAAGGATAATATTAGAAGTGAATACATAACAATGATAAATAATTTTATGCATAGCATATGTATATTCAAAAAGATCAGTTTTTAATAATATTAACATTAACATAAGATCCATATATCATTTATTCGATTTTTTTGGTTCTTTACAAATTTCTATAGATAAGAATGTTACTATGTTTATATATCTTTTTATAGTTAAGATCCTTATATATTTTTCTTATCTAAATATCTATTTATAAGAATATTTTTAACGAATATTCTAAGAGTTAGTCGATAAAAAGATTTTATTTGTTATAATCTTTTTTCTGTTATCATTAGATTATCTAAAAATTGGAATATACTCATTAAATCATATCTAAACTAAACAGAAATAAGTTAAGATTCGATTGTTAAAATTTTATGATAAACTATTATAAATAGACATAATACTCGACATATGTTTCCATCCGATACCTAAAAGTTACGATTACAAAAGAAACAAAAAAGATACTCTGAAACGATGACACTAGCAAACGGAGTCACTCCTCTGAAGAATTTGAAACCTTTCAAAACAGCATGGCAAGTGGAGATCAAGGTCTTGCATTCATGGAGACAATACCCGGTCAAATTGGTGAATCATTAGATTTAGTTCTTGCTGATGAACATGTAAGAATTCTGTTATATTTATCTACTATATTTTATTTTGTTTATTATATGGCTAACTTATTAACAAACTACTTTTTTTTATTTTAACAGGGAACTCTTATTCATGCTTCCATCAAGAGACCACAAATATTAAGATTTCAAAAATCTATATCAATTTTGAAGAATAGAAATCTCTCTTTAGAGAGAAAGAAGAAGAATAAGTCGAATATGTTTTATTTTTTCTTAAAGATTTTTAACATTATTATTTTGTCTTTTACAATTAACTTTTCTTTATGAAAACGTGTAATGATTTTTTTATCAGATGGGCTCAACAACAAAGGTTCATATACATTACAAAGATGATTAAAAACAAAAGATGCCTAAAGAAATACATAGTTGAAAGAAAACAGAATATTTTGTTATAACATAAAATACTTTTAACTTATAAACTATATAAAACTAATAGATGGATATTTTGCATATTTTTAAATGGGTTGGACTGATTTTTTAATGGATATTTTAAACATTTGATAGATGTTAACATAGAGATTTAGTATTATATATTAGTATTATATATATATTCATTTAAAAATACGGCATTTATTTAATTTATAAATAATATTTTTATTTATTTTACCATATATGAATGATAAGTAAATATAATTTATATATTTATAATATGTTAGTATTAATTTAATTTATGTTCTGCATTTTATAAATTATGTTATTTAAATAATCAAACAATAACACAAATTAATAAATTTACTTTAACAAATATTTAAATAATCACCATTATACTAATTTACAAAATATGGATAACTAAAATCAATCATTCTATACATTTAACATGCTATACTTTTATGTTAACATATAGTCCTGATTAAATAATATATTACTAACTAGATTTTTATAAGCATACTCCCTAAAGTTTATATACATAACATTATTGAAATNCATACTCCCTAAAGTTTATATACATAACATTATTGAAATAATGTTTGATGCAAATAGTTTAGCAAAAAAAAATGTTTGATGCAAATATAACCTCGCGCACAGCGCGGATGAAAATCTAGTATATATATATATATATATATATATATATATATATATATATATATAT
>OVAN01009334.1:0-17058 GCA_900406275.1 Anastatica hierochuntica | reverse complement strand
GTCCGCAAGCAACTAAAGCATCCAAGTGCCAAGGTTAGCATCGATGGCCCTAGGATAACTANGCCAAGGTTAGCATCGATGGCCCTAGGATAACTATCACAAGGCCACACGATACGCCCTCCGAAGCGATACGAAACCACCAAAAGCGTTAGAGAAACACGTCGCTTCGAAGAAATGTCTAAAACGCCGATTGACGTAAGACCTACGAACGAGTGTTGGAACCGATTGACGATCGAACTAGAAGCCGATCTAGATGTCGATTGAATAAAGACCGAAGGCCCGTCTTGGCGCCAATGGGCGCCAGGACCGAGCTACGTCCTTGGCGCCAGTTGGCGCTGAGACATGGATAACGTTCAGCCATAGTCCGTTGACTGAACCACGTCCCTTCCGATCGTCATTTCCTTCGAATCGTCGCTTGATCATCTCTCGTTACGTCTCGATTGGAGTTTCCGTCAAACCGTCATTACAAGAGTCGAAAGGATTCGTGCTTTCCGTGGATTTCGTATCAATCGTGTAAGACGACGACGGTTAACTCAAGCACCGAAAGAGTCTAAACTGTACGATTGACCGTATCGGTCCAAAAAGCTGTTGTTGCGTATTCCTACGAAAAACAGTTTTCCGCGATAAATCGTAAAAGTCACTTAGCTGCGAAACGGCCTAGAAGGGCCCAAACCGCGATAACGGTCTACTTACGATTTTCGGGCAAGAACCGGCCCATTTGCAATGACGCGAAGTGAAAGAGAAAGGGAAAATATTCACAGAACTTTTCGTCACANCTTCTTTTTCGTTAGCAAGCTGCGTCTCAACTAGGTTACGAGTCTGTGTCCTAGTTCTAGGTAATCGTCACCAATAGATCTTGCGGCCACGGCTTAACACCGGTTGCGCACGCTCTGATTACGAAATTTGAATAAGATCCCTTAACTTCTTTGTTAACTGTGTCTATCGGATCGCTCTTCGTTTACGTTTTTCGCATACTTTAGATTCGTTTTCGTATTCGCTTTGTATTCATTCACGTTAACTTGTTTCATGAATCCTGTTACTTGTTCACCGTTAATTCATATCGCTTCGCAATCTATTTCGTATTAATCCAATTTCGTTATCTAACTTACTCACGATTTATGCCTTATTGTCTTCGCAGTTTACTTTCGTATTTCTTATTCGCTAATTCGCTAACTCGCTACTTGATCTGTTGATCTTTGGCCAGAGAGAATCCGTGAACCACGTATCATTGACAGTGAGAATTTCTGTTCCCACAAAAACTCAACAACTAAGCTTAAGCTATCAAGATAACTCACAAACAACATTACTTTCACTTCTCAACATCAAAATCGAGAATTTCATCTACAAATAGGAGAAGTTTTGGTTTCATACCTTTGCTTTCTTGATTTATAGAGAATTGTGAGAGTTGAGAACTTGTAAAACACTTGAAAATATGAATGAAATTGCAAGGATTCTCTCAAGATTATAAGGACTAAAAACTTTAGCGTTAGGAGATAAGGTGGTCGACCTGTTTAAGCTAAAGGAGAGAAAGATTCTTGCTTTGTCAAACAACATGTGCAAATGATGGTGGAGTGTTCAAGTAGGTGAAAATTTTAAAAATTGCAAAATGGTCCTTGAAAATTGTTTTCATAACCAAATGGCAAAATTTCATTCAAATCACCCTTAAGATTTTGAAATTAAAATTTTTTTTTTTTGGGGGGGGGGGGGGAAATTAAGTTTGTTTTTGAAAGAATAGGACCAAAGGTTTTAAAATTGGATAAAAAATGGTTTAGTTTTCTCAAATAAAGCTTTTGCAAAATCACTCTTGAATTTTTTTTAAAATGGTGAAATGCAAATTCACAGCTCGAATTTTTAGGAACTTAACTTATCACAAAGAGTGTTCTTAGAATTAAGTCATAGTGACTTGTAGAAAGAGTATTTACCAAACTCCTTTGTGGTTTTTGATCCTTCACTTGAATGAATTCCCTTGGCACCTAAGCTTGAGCAAAAAATGACTTTAGAACAAGATTGTTCCAAGACATACCATTATTATTGAATTTTAAAAGACTTGAAACTTAAAATTTAAAAGGAATATGTACAAAGGATACTCATGAGATTGTCTCTCAAGTGCGCTTGTTTAAGGTCTTTAACTTGACCATTCTTCTTCACTATTTAGTGAGTGAAGTGGAGGACCATCTCTTCGAAATTGGGTCCTCTTGAAGATTTTCTCATTACCCATTCCTTGATCTTGTTGAAGTTTTTAACTCCTTTTCCCTTGTGAAAGTGGGGATTGTAGTTAGCTTTGAGGGTTGACCTTGGAAATTTTGGTTGCTTCTTCATCATGGCCGAGTCTTTGTGACACAAGCTTTCCTTGGAGTCTTCTTCATAAAACCAATCCCAAACTCTATCCTTTCCAAAGCTCCCATAGGCTTTTTCTTCTCGCATCTTGCCTCTATGTTTCACTTCCCCTAGGTACACCGTACCACAAAATGCTTTATCTCTTCTAGTTATAAGCATTGGGTATGAGACTCCTTCATCAACCTTTTTCAAAATTAGTTCCCCTTTGTTGAAGTCTATCAAAGCTCCAGTGGTAATGAGGAAAGGTGTTCCTAAGATCAAAGGGAACTTGGCTTGGTTGGATTTTGTGTGCACTACCACAAAATCACACTTGACAAGTGTGTTGTTAGCCCTTAGCTCAATGTTCTCAACTCTTCCCATAGGCGTCTTTTTCGATGCATCTCCTAGCAAGATGGGATCCGCTCCTCTCTTGATCTTATATTGAAATCTAAGTTCTTTTACCCTTTCAAGAGATATTACATTCAAACTTGCTCCGGTGTTCGCCAACGCATCTTCAAAATGATAATCCTTAAGAGCACATGGAATTAGAAATCTTCCCTCATTATTGCTATTCTGTAGAGTTTTTTCAATAGCTCTAGTTGTCGGAATACCATTATCTCTCATAATCTTCTCAACATTTTCCCTTGAAGCTATAACTTTTTGGAGCTTTTCCTTGATAACGTCATTTGTCCTTGCTTCCTCCTCCCATCCCTTGGGAATGTCAAGAAGACCTTTCTTCTTCATTTCCTTGTAGTGTAACTCAAGGATTTGCTTCTTAAAGCGTTGAGGGTATGGGAGGTTGGACTTAAGAACCGGAAGACTTAGAATTGAGAAGTCTTCTTCATTCACTTCTTATCCTCTAGGCATGTACCTTGGAGTTTTTTCTTTCTTCTCAAATGTCTCTTTCCTTGAGGCATTGAGGTCTTTTTCTTCCATGAAGCGTTCGTCCTTCTTAGCTCCCTTAACTTTTTTCTCATTAGTAGCCTTACCATCAGTCCAAGGCTCTTTCTTCTTTTCTTCAAAATCGAGATCTCCTTTAGCCAAAGGATTGTCCTTCTTCTCAAGCTCCTTTTCAATTGTAGCATTTTTTCCATCAATATCAATGTCAAATTTGGCATGACTTTCCTTTTCAAGCGAGTTTCCAACCAATTCAAGATCCAATCAATCAACAGTCTCATCAAGGGGATTCAAAAAGAAAATCTCAAAATCATCAATAATTTTCTCTTCTTCTAGAGTAAAAGCAATACCGTCCCGTGTTTGAGAGTGGTTGTCGATTTCTTTCAAGAAGGCATTGCTACAATCCTTGCTTGACTGTCCTTTTTCTCTAACTACGACCTTTCCCTTTTGGTTCGCAATCACTTGTTAGATTTGAGAGTCAATCACCTTCACATGTGAAGCAAGAGCTTAATGCTTATTGTTCATGTCTCGGTACGAGGCTTCCATTTTGGTATTCATCTCTCCAAACCTCTTGTTAAGCTCGACCTTAGTCTCATTTTTTCCTTCCACTAGCTTCTTGAGCATAACATGGTTCTGTTCTTCTTTTGTAGTATCGACTTGTTGAGGCTCTTGGTAGAAGCCTTGTTTGGGTTGGAATTGGTAACCTTTTTGGTTAGTCTTGGGTGGATAGACTTGATCTTGTGGGTTCTCCACATTGTTGCTTCGGTAGGACAAGTTGTTGTTGTAAGGCTTGTATCCTTGGTTGAAGGGTTTTTGGTAGTACACTCCTTGGATGTAGCTCACTTCTTCTTGATTCTCAGTCTCTTGTCCTTCTTCAAATTCATTTTCAACAAAGTGAACACTTCTCTTTGTTTGGAGAATGAGCCTATCGACCTTGTCACTAATCTCTTTGATCTTGTCATCCTTTGATCCCAAGCTCCTAACCGTTCTATCATAGTCATCTCCATCACAATTGTCACTTTGGGCCAAATTCTCAATGAGTTTCTCTCCTTAATCGGCAGAGAGACTAACAAAGTTTCCCATATAAGCGGTGTTCAAAGCTAGATGATACTTCTCACGGATACCTCTATGAAAGATTTGAAGTAGGTTGCCTTTGGTTATATCATGATGAAGGCAACTTCTTATGTATCCATTAAAGTGTTCACAAGCTTCATAAATTGACTCCATTCCTCCTTGTTTGAAGGTAGAGATTTCATTTCTTATCTTCGCCGTCCTTTGGGGTGAGAAGAACTTAGCCAAAAACCTCTTTTTGCACTCATTCCACGTTGTGATTGAAGATGTCACAACGCTCTTCTCCCATTGATGATATCCTCCACCACTCCATTATCTTCACCTTGCCACACAACCTATCAAAGTTATCCAAATGCTCAAGAGGATTATCCAATGGTAGACCAAATAATTGAGCATTTTGAACCAATTGATCAAGCTTGACTTGATCTCAAAGTTGTTATTGCGGATTGGTGGGGGCCTTATCCCCATTGTTTCACCATTAATGAATGGATCATCTCCTTCTCCAATCCTTTGTTCTTGTCTAGGGTGGTGGAATGGACGATGCTCTTGGTTCTCTTGACCAACAAACATTCCATGAGGTGGAGGTGGAACTTTTTCTTGTTATTAATTCTCCATAGGTGCAAGATTCTCTTCTCCAACTTCTTGATTCATACCAAACCTAAGTATATGAGGTTGTCCCTATCTAGCTCTTCTTTGTCTTGAGTTTTGCCTTTCAATTTGAGTTGGATCAATGTCAAGAAGTCTTGTATCTCGCTCACTTGTAGACCTTGTTATCATGTACCTTAACAAATCAAAGGAAATCAACAAAACAAAGTTAGAAACTTTAATGAAATAAGAAAATAAAAAGTAAATCCTAGTCCTTGAATTCTAGAAATATCTTTGAAGATTCTAGCTAAAGCTTAAATCCAACGACAACGGCGCCAAAACTTGACGCAATGCCAATTGAAGGCACCACGAGCAAGCTTCAATTTATAAAACCTAAGCCTACTCAACAATCCTGCAAGAGAACAAGGTCGAGTTGTAGTACTTATGGTATCGTCCAAGGATTTAGAGGCTTATCTAGAAGAACATAAACAAGGAGAATTCACTAAGAACTCTAGACTAGGAGGGTCGATTTAGGTGGAGTTGTCACTAGTCTCCACTAAATCTATCAAAAGTAAAGGCAAACATAATCAAAGAGCATAAATAAAATCAAGAATTAAGAAAGCAATAAATAAAAGGAAAGAAAATAACAAGCTTTGAAAGTAAAATATGATAAAGATAGAATCTTGAGATAGTAGCAACTGGTTCGGGCTTGATCTGGACTTGTGACGGACTCTGTTAAGGCTTCATTAAAGGATTGAAGCTATTTATAGGCCAAGGATCTCCCTTTCGTCGATCTACACACTCTCATAGCGAAGATCTATTCACCTATACACATTACTAGGCTCAACTCTCGCTTGTTGTTGATCTAAACATGCGTGTGATATTAATCTACAAGCACTTTTAGCCATCTACCACCTAGGTAAAATCCACTCTCATGGGCCCAAGTGAAAGACATATGTTTGTTCTCTCAAGCATTTCATCGAACACTGTCTAGGTATCAATGAGCAAGCAATGGTCTTTGAAGAACTAAAAAAAACCTAGTTAGAAATCTATGCCAAACTCTAGCCTAATCATCCATCATAACCTATATCTAACCCTAGCCTACTACATATCAAGATTCAAGAGAGATCTATTCACTAAGTGTCATGGAAATCCAAAGACAAGGGTTTGGTCTTTGAGCTTCCATGCTCTTAGTTTAGATCTAAAAGAAAGAGAGGAAGAAGAGAAACACAAATCTAAATAAGAGAAACCAAAATATTTATTAAAAGTCTTTGGATCTTGAAAAGTATGAGAAAAATAGGTCCAAAGGTCTCAAAGATATCAAAGACATGTTCTTGGAACAAATAGGAGGCTATTTATACTAAAGGAAGGAAGAGAAGTTGCTCTAAAAGTTCCTGTCTGTGCATGCCACTATCGACCTGGTGCATGCGCCTATCGACCAGAATGATCGATAGTGGCATGCATTTGGCAACAAACTTCTAGTGCATGTGGCTATCAACCACATGCATGTGCCTATCGACCAAGCTGGTTGATAGCCACATGCGTTTGGCAGTCTAGGCTTCTTCTTTGGTCCCTTGTTACCTCCATTGCCTCCATCCATTCCAAAGGAATTTAGTGATTGATTTATATGATTTCCTAGCTCCATATCCACCTTGAATCCATCCCTAGAGCCTCCATTAAGCCACTCCAAAAGTAGAACCTACAAATGTTAGAAAATATATGCATATGCAACCAATTCTAAAACTAGACTCTAGACTCAATCTATATAGATTCTAATGCTAAAATGCAATACATACAACCTAAAAGTGGATGAAACTTAGCTAAAATAAATCTTAATATGTATGAAATTATGTACACAATAGTGCAACGAGTATGGAATTTATTTTCACGTTGGACTGTATCCTCTAGTTCCACCATAACGCTAAGCATTCTTTGTGTAACAATTAATTCTCCAACGTCGGGGGTATTGTAGCTTATCATCACCGTGAGATGGTTCAACATCACCTTCATCTTGAGACTCATACTCGCCAACATCAATGAGTATCATTACCTTCTGGTTTAGGCATTACTATGCCTTGTGACCTCGTCCTCTGCATTTAAAACATGTAATGTCTCTAGAACGTTGAAAATTTGTGGACTTACTTGCATCACCCTTGTTGTCTCTGTTTTGTTCGTTGGACTTCCCCTTGAATATGGATTCAATCTCGATAGCTTTTCCTTTCTCTATAGGTTTATTTGCGTAGGAATTCCAAGCTGATTGATATTGGGTTTACACTTGATATGTTTTTCATCTTGTACAGCGAGATGGAATAGGTCTTTAAAATCTTGGTACATTTTTCTCTCCACCTTATGGCTGATGCTCTCTTGTACGCCATGAAGAAAATGTGCCATAAGAGTCTCCTCATCGTCATTAAGCTCCAAGCCGTTTCTCAAGTGTTCAAAATCTTCATAGTATTCTTCCACAATCCTGAGACAACTTACAAAAACGTTTGTGCAAGTCTCTATGGAAATATGGGAGGACATACCACTACCTCAAAAGGTCTTTTTTCTCGCTCAAAGAATCAATAGTCCGCTGCCTATTTCTCTTCCTATCGGAAGTTAATCTATCCCACGATGTTTATGCATTGTTAGTGAATTGAGATAATTCCAATGTTATTTTCTTTGGTCCGAGATGGTGGTAGTAGTCGAAGATGTGGTCCATCCTCCTCTCCCAATCTAGATAAGCCTTTTAATCAACCTTTCCTGAAAACTAGGAGCATTAAGCTTAAGTTGTATTTTCACGAGCTCGTGGTGGAGGGTCATCGATGTCGTCCTCATCATATTCACGTGGACAAGCTCCACACATCTGGTTCCTCCTAGGTGGGTATGGAAGTTCATCATCACTAGTTTCCTACTCTTGTTCTCGCATCCCAGCTGCTTCAGCGGCAGCAACATTCACTCCCCTTGCTTGTGGGTTTTCAGGTAGACGGAGATTCCTAACAACTTGAAACCTTGCAGGTTGCTGCTCCACACGATTAAACCTTTTTCCAAAGGTTGCGGACTGAGTTTGTAACTGGTTTAGAATGGTCATGATTGTATCATTCGGATTCTGATTTTCGTGATTCGCTATTAGCATAAAAGCTTTCTTACTTGAATTCTGAAAATAACAAAGAAAAACGCAAACAAAGGCTGAAAGAGTTCTCAAAGCAAACTGAATCGACAAATAACTAAAAGACACAGACTAAAATAAAAAGCAAAGACAACTGAACTCGCTTAGGGTTTTCTCTTAATTGAAACAAAAGCTAGAACTAGACTAAAACAAAGCAACCATTTTCTTCTTCTTCTTTTTCTTTATTAAACGAAAACATATTCGATAACTATGGCTAAAAACAATATAACGTTCTTTTCTTTTTAGGGTTATATATATATTTGAAAGATAATGGAAGATATAGACCATGATCCTCAAAAAATTTGAGCTTTAGGAGCTAAGTTTGATGACTCAATTATTTGCCTTGAAGAAGATGAAGAAGAACACGTAGAGAAAATGCTAGCACTCATAGGTTTTGAAGATGTACCTAAGAAGCAACACGAAAAGTTATTAGCCATGGCGATTCAAGAGTTCATAAAAATTTTATGCTCTAACTTTAGTGTATTACATGCCTTGGATGAAGATCCTAAGGATCCACGTTACAAATCAAGATAAAAAGGTTGGTTTGCTATTAAACGCAAAAAATATTCAGAACTGAAAAAGAAATCTTGGAAGCAGTAGGAGCTGCTATGTACTGATCCAAATGGACTATCGGATTGATCAATATCAACCAGAAGTCATTCCAAGACGAGCAGCACCTTCTCACTTCTCTGAAGGACGATTTCAATGTCTCATCTCTATTCCACATAATGAACCGGATAAGGAAGCTTTGGAATCCATTGATATCTCAATTGAATCATTGGAAACGCGAGGAAAAGGAGTCACAAGCCTCCTAGATGAGCATCCTCATTGCATAAAATGCCCATGGGTCGAGGTAAAGAATTTAAACAAGCGCTTTATGGGAGACAATCCGTATTTTATCTTTTTTATTAGTATGTTTTAGTTTGCTTTTTAGATTTCATCCTACGATTAATGTTAGTTAGTTTTGGTGTTATAAGCTTTTAACAAATGCTTTTATACTTTGTTTTTTATAAGAACACATTTCAGAACTAACAAAATTAGAAAAAGCCAATCTAGACATGTTCAGATCGTTTGTATCGTCTCACAAGAATTGGGTGTCGTAGCTCCGATTTGTACAAAAAAAGGAGGTCTGACCTTGGGACAGATCCTGATGCCGCAACCAAAGATGCGCCATCAGTCAATTCCCACCAGCCGCGTGAAGTAATATGCCCCAAATTGGTGGGTTTAATGCCGCCAACCAGTTGGATCACATCCGTGCCCCATCCCCTCATAGCCTCTAGTACGAGTCCACTCCACCTCCACCACCGGTTTTTGCCAAATGTTTTCTCCCAACCGATGGAATAAGCCTCAAGATACAACCCATCCACATCACATCACTTTCACTACTGGCCGCGATGATTCCTTGTCAAAACTCGGTGGAAACACCTCTACCAATTGGTGCAACCTTTCCTTGACTTAAACTCTATCCGACCATCCATTTCTCTACTTCACCCGACCACACCAACCATCCAGACACACATTTGACTAAGAAAAACCATCATAACATCTGAACATATGTTTTTCACATTTTCTTGGTCGGATCAATTCCAAACTCAAGATGTTCAAGAACCTTCACCCAAATCATCATAAATGCATCGATTCAAGATGTTTTGAAGGCTGACACTTTGAAAAACACATGCATACACTTGGAGCTACAAGATTCTCAAACCGCGCCAAACCTTTTTCGCCAAGTAAGGAGTTAACCAAACTTTTTTATGTTCTTCACATAGGTTTCGAAGAGGAGATCATGCATGGAAAGACCCTTACAGACCCTAGGAGACAAAGGCGAGACTATGGAGACCAAATTGCAATAAATTGGATAACAAAGGAACTTTGACAAGGATTTTAATTTCCATTCAAGGCTGAGGAGTATTGTGACCAGAATATAAATTATTTTGAAGCTACAAAAAACCAATTAAGGAAGAGCCATTCTTCAACACATTTAAACGCTAAAAATGCGATGAAAAGGATAAAGACCACTTGAGCATTTCAAGAGAAATCTAAGTCAAACCAACTTTCATGCTAGCTGAAAATCATGAAATACATTTAGAAAAACTTGACAAATCGGCTGGTAGAGATGATAACATGACTTTGGCTCAACGAAGACACAAAACGATGAATTCGGCTTGTACAAAACTCTTATATAAGAGTTGAACCAAGTCTTACCGCTTATATTTCCTGAATAAAGTGAAAAAGTACGTAAATCTACCGAAACAGCTTTGGAGGCACATATATTTCATCCTGAAGCACCCGATATGCCGGAAATCGAAGATAACTCGACGAAGTTCAAATCGAGCTCCGCCAAGCGGTCCAAGCTTTCATATTGAAGATACACAAATAAATTTATTATGGAGAGGGCATGTCCCAAGAAAGACCAGCCTTGAAACAATTAGTTTCAAAAAGAAAAGCAACCCGATTACTCTTCAAACGAGCCAAACTGTGCTTCCCGAAGATCAAAATTCGCCAAATAAAATACGGTATGAGCTTTAGACCTTATACTTCATTTTTACTCATAAAATATGATATTTTTGTAGGTTTTCATTTTGACACGAATCATTTTCATGGATTGCAAAATGGCCAACAAAGCTTAATTTTAGTTTTATCGGAAAATTACATATGGTTGTACGATGTCCAAAATTTTGATCAACCAACTAAGTGTATCATGTTCTTTACTTTTAAAATTAGTTTTAAGTACCTTCCTCACCGAGACAATGTAAGTTAAGTCCGGGGGGATTGTTATTGTTACCAATGCTCTTTTTCCTTCTTATTGAGTCGTTTACAAAATTTTTCAAAGTAAAAATGTATAATTGAGTCAAAATCAGTCCGAAAAAAAAGATTTACTATAAACTAACCACGTGGCTATTGACTAGTCTCCATAGCTTCAATGTTGGACTGCAGTTTTACTGAATGGGATAGCCCAAATGGATCAGCTAAGCGAGACACCATATCACTTGATATCCATGTAATCCTTAGCTACTAAAAAATTAATAAACTTAATTTTCTCTTCATGGGGCTTGGTATACATTGAATCAAATTCCTCTTCTGCCTAAACAACATGAAGCCTACAAATCCCCTCTTTCTTTTTTAATTAAAATTTTCAAATAAGTGCTTGTACTTAATATGAATTTCAGATGTAAGGTTGTGAACTGAGTAGAAAGGACTCACATCGAATTAAAATATGGAGCCAATAAACTCAAATGTGTTTAAAATAAAGATTAAGAGATCTATAAAATAAAATAAAATGATACCCTAAAAAGTATAGATAAATTGATTCTCATGAGGCTGATAGAAAAATAAAATGTTAGCCAAGAAAAGCAGGAAAAAATCAGCATCTAAAAAGCATTAAAAAGTGAATAGGGAAGAGGAAAGGAATCGATTGCGGGCTAGAATTTTTGGGATCCTGATTGAGTTGAGTCTATGTGTTCACTAATCAATACTCCCTCGAAGAAACCACACGTTGTAGATGTTTGGGAGTAGTGACAGTGATACTGAATCTCTTTTCTTTATTGTGGCTTGAATTGGGGACGTTTCTAAGTTTGTGGTGAAAACCGGGGGTTTTACCAAATGTCAACACGGGTGTTAGTAGATTTTGTCAGTCTAAGTCGCCTATCGCTTAAAAAGTTAAGGGAAGTTTCCATCTTTCCAAAACTCTTCTTTCTACATTTTTTTCAGCTTGAGGACGAGGTAGAAGATAAGTCTGGGGGAGTTGATAACACGCAAATTTGTACCACTGTTCTTATGGATTTTAATTGGTTTTCTTAGTGTTTTTACACAAATCTATGCAATTATAGATATTTTTCTTGTATTTGTGGTGTTTTAAGTCATCTCAGGTCAAATAATGCATTTCGGGCAATATGGAGCTCATTGGATCAAAACCAGTTTGTGGACAATTTCCGAGCATCATAAGTATCATCCAAGACGAAAGCCTTTCTCTCAATTGATTTTTATGAATTTTGGAAAGGAGCTAGAGAATTTTGTAACCTTTATCATCAAAGTGTTTTCATCTCCTTTGGAGATGTGAATGAAGAGTTACATCAATTTTACTAAAGCTTGTTCCAGCTATCTTGTATATGAAAGGTGCGTAGGAAGGAAAAAAAAAAGGAAGAAGACTTGAGTTTCAAAGCAGACATTCTTCATACTTAAGTGGATATATTTCAAGCCTTTTCAAGCTCAAGAACTCAAAGGCAGGGACCATACCCTTTGGGGTGGTGCTCTTTGTAGTCTCCAAGGTACTGGACTTATTTTAATATATTTATATTTTTTCCAATATTCAATTGTATTTATCCTCCTCCCTTTGATATTATATGAATGCTTGATGTGTTGATTAATTTTGTGTTTGCATGTCTTTGATTGATTAGTTTCCATGTTATACTGTAGGTAACATGGAGTCAATGAGTGTTCTAGAGTTGGATTACTAAATGATAAGGATTTATCATTAACGTTATCATCTTTGCTTGTGTCATAATTCTATTTCATTTGCTATGCCAGTTTGTGAATAGATTCTAGGTTAGTGTGCATTCCAAAAGCTTCACATATTGCTTCAATTAGTATTTGATGAGCTTTTGTATATAGGCAATGAAAGTGCACCGATATAGAATCGTGAACAATCAAGCTTGCCCGAATTTATGCGTACATTTCTTCTACAAGGACCAACGAAAGTTGAGTCCCTTAACAAATAATAGGTTCATTTGCATTTCTAAATCTTGAAAAACCAAATAAAAACGGGACAAATCTCCCTGCGTATTTTGTTCTTAGTTTAGTCCGAAATCATATGCATTCTAAGTGTAAATACTAGTCCATGTGTATTTGATCCCTATGTATTACTGTGGATGATGTACACTTGCAGTTATGTTTTAATTAGGGCAAAACTTGACCCCACATAAGAAGCCAAAGAATCAATATGGGATCTTGGCTCACCGCTTGAACACAAGGCTTTGAGGAAGAATTAGACACGTTAAAGGAACACCTTGAGGATCCTCTTAAAGAAATCTTGATTGTTGAAATAATAGAGAAAAGAGATAATGGTTCCATTGATAATGATGTGACCTTAAGCAAAGAAGAAGCTACACCAGTAGATAATCAAGAAAAAGAAGCGATATCAATGAGTTTGATACGTCCTTTGGTTATCCTAGTGAGGAAGCCATGTAAGGAAAGCTTGAGGAATGAGAGAAAAAGGAATGTAGCCTCCAAATAAGAGAAGAAACACAAGTGATTTCCATCTCCATTGCTAAAAAAAATGAAGGAAGAAGAACCCATGGAGAAGGAAGATGAGAACATAGAAGAACCTCCAAAGAGGGTTCAAAAAGAAGAGTCTGTAGGGTGCAATCCAAGAAGGATTCATTTTGAGGAAATAAGGATGAAGACATTTAAGGGTTGGTTTAATGATGAATATGAGCCAGGTGATCCATAGCCTTATCAAGGGAACCTAAAAAGAAAGTCAAACTAAGGGACTTAAAAAAAATGCACGTGGGAGGCAGTCCCATGCATATCCTTTTTGCTTATAACAAGCTTTTAGTCTAATTTTTTTTATTATGCTTATGTCTTGAGTTAACTTGAAAGAATGTTTATGAAAATTAGAAGTTTATAGTTCCTTTGAGTTAAGCTTTATGCTAAAAATGCTTTCCAAATCATATTTGCTAAATATTGTTTGAATTTCATTTGAGTTAGGCACTTGATTAGGGACGCCTAAGAAGTATTGTATATGCATGAATAAATTTTGGGTATACTTAAATTAGTATTTAATTGGTGAACTTGATTTAGCTTTGTGCATATTGCTAAAATTCCCAAGTTTCATGATTTGAATACACGAGTGATTTGAAATAGACAAAAACACATGCATTATGTCTGATTCAAGAATGTTAGTTTGAATGTGTCTTAAGAAATGGATTTTACATGAATGCTTAGGAAAGTGAATGTTGATTAAGCTCGAGTTTGGAAGGTGCTTTAATGATTTTACTAAGTAGACATGAGTAGAACCGATAGTATTGACTTTTTTGCTTTAATGTTTTATGGTTCACACTCTTTCTTCGTATATCATTCGGGTTTTGCCATATCTATCAATACTTACAATATCTAATTATTTTGTTTAGGTATCAAACTTAATTTAAATGTCACAAAGGAAATCATATAGACATAAACTCAAAGAGAACCAAGAAGCTCCCAAAGAGTTCCTTTCCAAAAGCCAAAGCTTCTCCACTCATTCATGCACATTGGTACAAGGTGCAAGTCCATAAGATTCACTAAGATGGTGAAATTTAATTTCAGGGAAGAGAGTTGATACTAATAAGCATTTTCTTGTTTTATTTTGTTTTTTCATAACTTGAGTCATGCATTTAAAATTTTTTTGGTCTTTCATAACTTGAGTCATGCACTGCAAAATCTAATGAAAATTTGTAAACTTTTTTAGAAATCTCATATTGATGCATTCATATAAATATCTTGAGTGGTTAGGTTCATACAATATTTCATATGTATAGCATAGAGAACAATGATACAATTTCTTTGTAGATAGTTACGATTTGCTAGATTAATGGTGCCCTCATTAGAAGCACAATTATGCTTGGACCACTTTGAATTCGTTGTAAATCAATCTTTGGAATTAACCCCTTGAAGTCTTAAGTGAAAGTTGAAACTTGTCATCTATTAAAGCAATCTCAACTAAGTATAACTTAATTTAATTTAAAACTCTTGCTTATGTGCTTTGCTATACTTAACCGTTGACATAAACTAAACCATTGAGCTGCATTCATATCTAGTTTTACCACTCTTCTTATCTCAAGTGGCTACTCTCATTTTAAGAGCAGTTACCACATCCTTTGTGATCCTTACGCCTTCCTTTCAAACCCCCCAATATTTCGAATGGGATGCCTCTTTGGAAAGTGCACACATGGGCATAACCCATGTGCAAAGAAGTTGAACGACAAGGGAGTGATTCCTTAGAATTAGTTTCACTTTGAGACTAATTAGAAAATTCGGGAGGGTACTCTAAAAAGTTCAAATAGGTTTTTGGGATTTTTCGGGAGGGTACTCTAAAAAGTTCAAATAGGTTTTTGGGATTTCTTGGTAATGTGTAGACGTTTTAACCATGCAAAGTTTTGTTTCTAAAAGTTAGATGATCCATTGTTTTGTTGTGAATAAAAAGAAAGAGAGAAAGAAATAAAAGAAGAAGAAAATATACTAGAGATTATAAGATCTAGCTTTAACCGTACTAAAAGAAAGAAATGTATTAGGGAGTCCACACAAGATTTTAAAAGGAAAGGAATGAATAGTCGATTAAGTATAATGGCTCTACATATCGAAAAAGAGGTTAGAAGCTTAGACAAAAGTATATTAGAATCTCTCATTGTCAAAAAAAAATAAAAGAAAAGGGAAGAATGAGTTACAAAGAATAAAAGGGATTATGGTTTCTAGACTTGCAATGGGAAACACAAAGGGTAGTGTTTAGATTTTTCAACAAATGGGGCGAGAATCATTAGAGATAGTAATACTTTATATGCATAAATTGTTTGACTCCAACTTGATTTTTCCATATGTCTTGCACTACTATTTCGCGAGAAACCACCTTAAAATGAGTGAAAACCTTCTCTTAAAACACTTCTTCACATTGAAAACATTTCTTTCACCAAGCCGAACGGATAGGATGCGTAGCCCATGAGTAAATACTACATACAAAAAGCTTATTCAATGTCAATGAGATTAGTAGATGAAGTAACTCGTGAATGCTTAGCTTAAGTTCTTAAAGAAGATTTTTTGATGAATATGGAGAAGTACGAAGAGTCTTTAATGGTTTCATATTATTATTATACTTGTGATTATGACATTGATCTTGAGGCATTTCATTTCTCTTTTGGCTTTGAGTTCCCATTTTTAAACTTCTCTTTCGGCATTTTCCTTGTTTGTTTGCTAAAGGACAAGCAAAGGAAAAGTCTAGAGAGTTGATGTGTTAATATTTTCATGCATATTTACTGCCATTTAGTATACATTTTAACTTAGTTTAGGATGTAAATAATCTATTTTAGTGTCAAAATCCTCTTCGTTTAGGAATTGAGTCTAGAGTTAGAATTGGTTGCATTTGCATGCTTTTTTATTTCATTTTTGTAGGGAATGTGGTAACACTCTTATTTTACTATTTTAGTTGGATTTTTACTTATTTATTTGCATGTTTTAACGCTTTTTCGACCCTTAGATGTAGTTTTCTCGTATTTGTGATTTTTGGGACTAAATAGGTCAAATCATAAAAAATAATGGAGAAACATGCTAATTGGACCTCATTCATATATCCAAGCAAGTTTCATTAACGAAACAAAAAGACAGAAGCTCAAACACTTGAGTTTTGCATTTTATCAATCTGGATAGATTATTAGCATTAGAAAGATATCCTTAAAAGAAGGTATTTATTTCATTTGATTGAGTTGAAATTTTGTCAAAAGAGAGAATTTTGAGTTAGCTTTCAAAAGCAACTAGTTTGAAGTCATTTGGAGCTGTGACAAAGAAATTACTACCGTTTGAACGAAGACATGTCTGTCTGTCTCGAAAATGAAGCAAGTGGAGCAGTTGGAATGATTTTTCCGGGTGAGGTGATTCCCAGCTTCGGCCGAGTGTTAATTTTTGTCCCAGACCGGTACTGGGGATATTTTGTTGTCAAAGACATATTTTGCATCATATCTTTCGGTTCGCTTAACCGATTTTGATTTCGTAAAAACCGACATAATCGAGGACGACCTAAGAAAACCTAGCATTATAAATACTTATTTTTAGCCTTTAGAATAGGGGTAGTCACAAATTTTACAGAGTTTTACAGAGCCGTAAAAATTTTGAGAGAGTTTTCCCTTATTCTTGATGTTTCTAATTGTTCTTTGGAGAGGTTCATTTCATACTTCATTGTAAAGAAGATTTCTAAACTAATATTATTTATGATGATTTCTTCCATGTTTACTTGTGATGCAACACAGCTAGAGCTGGAAGCTGGAATGGAGTTCAGCTCAAGTGAAGACGAGCTGGAA
>OVAN01009333.1:0-17060 GCA_900406275.1 Anastatica hierochuntica | reverse complement strand
GAGACATCCACAATCCAACGGGCAAGCCGAATCCACCAACAAGACAATAGTTAATCTTCTGAAAAGAGGTTGGACGACGCCAAAGGCAACTGGGTCGAGGAACTTCCAACTATCTTATGGGCATGCTAAACTAGCATTAAGACTTCAACTGGGGAGACACCTTTCTCCTTGGTCTACGGAACAGAGGCAGTGTCCCCTGCCAAAGTCAGTGTCCCTACGACCAGGTCAGAGCTTCTAACCTCAAAAGAAAATGAAGAACTGTCTTTGTCCCTGGACCTCCTTGATGAAAAAAGGGAAGCCGCAAGAATTCGAAACTGGAAGTACCAACAGGAAGTAGCTCGCAACTACAATAAGAAGGTACGAACCTGGACGTTCCAACAAGGAGAGTGGGTGATGTGCCGAGTCTTTGAGAATACCAGGGACAAGGTCGCGGGTAAGCTTGCGCCTGGCTGGGAAGGACCGTACCAAATAGTGAAGGCCAAAGGAGCAAGGGCATACAAGTTACAAGGCAGGTATGGAAAAGTACTGCCAAATAGGTGGAATGCGTTACACCTAAAGTCTTACTTCTTCTAAAAGAATGCCCCTAACTCGGACGACCATACTCCAGATACGTTTTTCTGCTTTGGATTTTTTAATTTATTTTACATCTTTTTATGTAATCATGATACGTCTAAGGACGGATACCAATCAATAAAACAACTGCTTTCTCACGGGAAAATTCAGTTAAAAGCAAGGGGCAAATAAGTTGAATGACTTCTCAATAAAGGAGTAACACAAGCAACGTATCCTTCCAAAACAAAAGCGAAAACCTCAAAAAAAGAGAGAAAGAAACTCTGCTTGAACAAGGGAAAATACCCGAAAGAAAGCAAGAGACAAAAATTGCTTATTCTACTTAAAAGAGAATGGCTAAACGGAAAGAAAAGTGCTGAGCATAAAGCAAAAATAGCTTAACCTTGCTTACCAAGTCACAGTAAACGCAGAAGCTATGTGACCTGAGCACAAGAGCATCACTTATACCTACTTACCCAGACGTGGGAAGTAGAAGAAAAGTCTGGCACTTAGACCCCTTTGTGGGGGAGGTCCATACCAGCAAAACCAATAAGACTGAGAATGGCTTCACTGCAGGAAGCAGGGTGCAGCAAAGCAAAATCAGCTATTTCCGGATAGCTAAATACCAAAGAGCCAAAAGATACCTCCGGGTATCAAGAGGCCAAAAACGCAAGCTAGCGGTTACCTCCGGGTAGCAGAATGCCAAAAAGCCAGAAGATACCTCTGGGTATCAAGAGGCCAAAAACGCAAGCTAGCGGTTACCTCCGAGTAGCAGAATGCCAAAAAGCCAGAAGATACCTCCGGGTATCAAGAGGCAAAAATGCATCCTGGGAACCTAAGCATTTTCTAAGGACAAGAAGCAGAACTCCCTAAAAAAAGTGTGATAATGAGATTATCCCAACTTAGAACTCAAGAACTCTCGCAAGACACGGCAAAGACTAGAGGCCAATATGCCAGAAGTCAAACAGTCGGGGTATCGATAAAAAACTAGAGGCCAATATGCCAGAAGTCGAACAACTGGAATATCGATAAGAAGCCAAAGGCTCATAGCCAAAAGCCAGCCGGTCAAGATGCAAAGGCTAGAGACTCATAGCCAGAAGCCAGCCGGTCAAGACGCAAAGGCCAAAGGCTAGTAGTCAAAAGCAGTTGGTCAGGGTGCTAATGATAAAAAGCTTGTCAAAGCATCGACCATGAACGTCATCTCTAAATCTAAGTCAGGAGCCTGTTAAGGCAAGAAGACAGCAGAGAGCTAGAGAAACATTCATAAAAGGCTACAAAGGGCCAGAATAAGGGTTTTAAGCCCCAAAGGGCAAACAGAAATAAGGCCAAGAAGGCCACCGAAGAGTTAAGGCCACTAAAGCCATAAAATTCATTACAAAGCTCACAAGGGGCAAGATTAAACCCACGCAGGGGCATGCTATTGACCAAAAAGAAAACAAAATCCCACAAGGGGAGAGCAACCTGTTTCTTGATTCTGGGTCTGGAGGCTAGGCAGCTGGAGAATCAGGAGTGGTAGACTTCACGATATTTGGCACAGAGGCCGTTGGGGGCGTAGAAGCCAAGAGAAGAGGAATCTCCGGTTCATCTTCAAAGGTGGGAGCTTAGAGGCCATTTTCTTCTGCCTCTGCGATCGCCACCATCTTGTAGCTCTCAAACTCCTCCTGCAAGTTCCAAGACTTGGCCTCACCCTTGAGGTAGTCCCAAACCATCTCCCAGCGCCCCGTGATCCTGGCACCATTGACGGTCATGGACATCTCCTCCGTGAAGGTGGCCACCCGGGCGTCCAGGTTGCCAAGCTCCTCTTCCAGCTTTGCCTTCTCTTCAGTCATGCTAAGGACCTTCTCTGTCGCCTTCTCCTTCTTCGACTCCAGCCCCCGGAGCAGTTCTTTCATCTCCCTCAGCTCCTTCTCCAAGCCAGCAGATCTGTCCTTCTCTTCCATCAGCTTGGCGAGGCAGTCCTCCACCTGGGCCTTCCCTATAGAGATCACCTCAGTGGCGACCTGATCCTTGGCATGGAAGAGTGAAGCAGCTAGCTGAACAACAAAGAGAAGAAATTGAAATTAGCCAAAAGAAAAGGAGACAGCCAAATACCAGCCAGAAGCTAAAGGCAGGCCAATTACCTTGATCATTCCCTTCTGGACTTGGTCAAAGATGCCCAAATTATCAGAGCTAGGAGGACTAGAAGGGAGTGCAGGAAAGATAGAGCTCTGCAAGTGCTCTAGGGCACCATCAAGATCGTGAAAAGAGAAGGAGGATTCCTTCGCAGGAGGACCCTTCTGCTTTTTGCTGGAGGCAGTGGCCTTCTGGTTCCCTTTCCTCTTGGACCCAGCAGAGGGAGATTTCGAGATCTCCACCACTTCCGGAGCCTTGCTCCTAGACGCCAACTTTGCCTTTCTCGCCGCCTGAGCTTTTTTAAAGTCCTCCTACGCCTTAGACCCAGATCTTGACATATTTCCTGCAAAACGGCAAAAGTTCAGCCAAGAAGCTAGCCTAGAAGGAAGTAAACAAAATGAGTAAGAAGTAAGGAGTAAACCTCTTATGCTGCTCTGGCTCAACACTTCTTCACTTAGCAGGAACGAGATGCTTCTTTCCTCAGCAGAGATCTCCAAAGCTTCTTCAGCCTTCTCCTTGCCTTCCTCGGATTTCTCTGTAGATACTTCTGCAAAAACGAAAGGCCAAGATGGTTAGTGACCAAGCTGGAAGTAACAAAAGGAAAAGTACCATAATCCTTCCAATGAATTTCCAAAGAGTAGAGAATCCAGGAAAAGTCTCGACTCTCATGAAAACAAACTTTTGGGCCCAATGCTTGGTGAAGGTCGCCCCTTTCCTTTCCTCCTTTTCCAGCTCCAACACCAAAGGAGCACCGGCACGAGGGCGGAAGTAATATCTGCCTTCACCCGGGAGAACATTGGTGAAAAAGTAAGAGTAGAGAAGCTCATTAATGCCAAGATCCAGCCCATGGAACTTGTTAAGTACTTGGATGGCGGTAAGAATCCTCCAAGACGGCGAGTTCAGCTAGGAAGGGCAGATGTTGAAGTGTTCCGAGACTTTCCTCACCAGGGCTGGTATCGTACCCCTGACTCTGGCCTCGAAATAACCTTCATACACGGCTATTTGTCTCCTGGGTATTCAAAAGCCCTCTCATCCTTCCCAGGCAACCTCAAATGAACGCCTTCTCTAATGGAATATTGCCGCCTCCGCTCCTCTAGGATCTCAGAGTTCACATTGGAGAAAGGACCGACCTTCAGAAGCTCCGGACTCGCAGCGAATCACAAGGGTTGTGGGTTGGCTTCAAGGATCTTTGTGTCCTCGGAAGATCCTTCGGCCTCAATGGAAGGGCTAGTCCTAATCAGGTGCCTCTTCTGGACGAGAGCACCAACGGAAGATGAGGCCACCGGAGAAAACTCATCTCCAGAACTAGTCATTGTTGGGTTCAAAAAGGTTTTGATCTTGGATCTAAATATTGGTTGGGGCAAGAAAGACTTAAAGGCTAAGGCTAATCTGAAACCCAAAGAGTCGATCCCTAGAATATATCCTAAAAGAAGCGAAAAGAAGAAGGAAGAAGAGGATCTAACCTTAAAATCGCGGTTAGAAAGCTTGATAAGGATTCCGGGTGCAAAGAATTTTAGCAGAGAAAGGAAGAAGACAAAGCTAAAATGCAAGAGAAAAAGAAAGAGCAGGTTTAAAAGGAAAAAGAGGAAATTGAAATTAGTCGCACGCGTCCAATCATTGGCGCATATCTCGCGAAAGTAACGGCTATTTTCTTCCTTCTAAAATCTTTGCAAATCTCCACCAACGGCTATAATCTCTTCCTCCGATCCTCGCAAAGTCAATGGCTGGGATTTTTTGACAAACCAAAAACCCTTGAAAAGTGCTAACAGCTTAAGAAATTCAAAATTCATAGCCCTGAGGTCAAACGTCAAGAGCCAGACGCAACCTCCCGCTGCAACGATGCTCATTATCTGATAGAACTCAAACTTAAAGCAAGCAAACGCTTATAGAAAAAAGAGGCGGCGCAAGTCCCTGCTAAAAAGGCCGAGCGACTACTGGCTTTCTGCCTAAGGCACCTGGAGGACATGTTATTCCACAACTTCAGATCGAACCTGCGCAATAAGGGGAAAACTGTTGGGAGTAATTTAGGTCATGGGAATTCCCCAGGCTTAAATGGAGTACAACAGTAAGACCTCAAAGCAGGGGAATGCCCAAAAGCAGGAAGCCAGACGACGTTGCATAGCCGGAAGCCGGAAGCCACGACCACCGCCTCACCTCTATTTTTATTATTTAACTTAAGTAGATAATGACGTGTATTCTAGATATAGATGCATATATTTTACAGATAATCATGATATATCCAGTTCTTAGAGGGATAATCATGAAATGCATGTATAAATACAAAGCTTAAGGGCAAAACGTGTACGCACGAAACCCTAAGCTAAGAAATCAATACAACACCAATTATCTCGCCATTTTTGATCTAAGAGCTTAGAAAAAACCTCATCTCATCTTTACTAAACATTCATCGACCTGAAGCTTCCGTAGTGCTACAAAGAACAACCAAAATCACCCATAACATTTGCGGTGCGCTAGGCGCCAAGTTTGGTGTTAAGGTTATTCTACTGTAGTTAACTGTTAGATCTAAATGACGGTGTTTCGTGGTTTAGCATCCCATTGATCACTGAGTGATTCCTCTGTCACTCACCCCTCTCGTCCCTCCCCATTTTCTTGTCCCCCGCAGGTGAGCAAGACGAGTAGCCGGAAGATGAAGGCAGCTCGGGTGTTCTGTTTCGCTATTGGGATTTTTAATAAGTTTTCTTGAAATTCGTACTATAGCTTTCTTTTATGTTGGATTAATTTGGTTTCGGTTTTGGATTAATGATTGACTCGGTTTAACGGTTAGTCGAATGTATGGATTTGCCCGGTTTAACGCTTGGTTCAGTTGAATGAGATGATTATGTGGTAATGAAAAGTAAGCTAACGAGCCGCAACCCTAGTGGAGAAAGGGACGGTCGTTACAGAACTATTGCATCAATTTCTCTCTTTCTTTTGAGGCCAAAATTTCAAATTTGAGCTTCTACTTCTCTTTATCAGCGACATTGTTGAATTATGCAGCAGTTATAGTTGAATCATGAGTACTTTTGCTCATCATTTTTCCATTCATTGATTTAATAGACTTCTTAAGTGCCTTGGGTTCTTCTTTTTGTTGAGGGATTTGATATCTTGCTTCCAACAAACTCACTTTCTGCAAACCATGTAGTTTCTCTTCATCGGCCCACCTCACAAATCCACGAACATAGCATTTGTAATATCTTTTACCGGGACTATCGTCTGTCCATTATTTCGCCATCGATTTGCTTCCCAAAACGACATAGAGAAGCCCAATTACTGATAGACTTCTTCGAACAAGACTCTTAACTTAGTTCCACCTCAACAAAAGGATTATAATATAGAAGAGAGGATAAGAAGAAAGAAAGTGATTGTAGGGTTCTTCATGTCAAAGTTGATTTGGGGCTAAAAGGATTTATTTCCATAAGGGTAACATAGTCTTTTACAAAGACTTAATTGTACAATTAGCGGAGAACAATCACCGTGTGTAACAGCTGTTAAAGTCATGTAGTGAAATTGTATAATTTGAATCTTGTTGTATTACGAAGACCACCAAAATAATGTTGTATAGTTAAAAGGGAGCCAAAAAAGTTTGTATATTTTTTGAAGCGTAATTATAAATCCACAAATAAAAAGATCTATATATTTTGTATTTTAAGTAATATTTCTAAATATCTTTTGTGAAGTTATACGTCTTTACTCTTTTTTACATATCCATCTTCATTACACACAAATTAAAAGTTCAATAACTTAACATAAGTTTTTTTGTTAAGGAAAAAAAAAACTTATGTTAAGTTATTGAACTCTTAGCAATCTTCTTTTATATGTTTTTAGTTTATTATGGTTAGATATGTAAATATTAAATCATTATTGTTTTTATTCACCTAAACCATTTTCACATTTTTACTTTTTAAAATTTTATTATTTTATCAAAAGATATAGTTATTTATCTATTTTTATATGTGTTCTATTTTAATGATAAAAATAAATTACTACCATGATATTTGACTTATCAAGTGTTGATAAAATTCTATATTATTTTTCATTGAAAATATGGTTTTATCATTTTAACAATTACCATTTATTTTATAGATACCGACTGTGAATTGCAATTTTAACAGTATATTTTTCATGAACTGTAGCATACATCTCTACAAATTTTGATGTAATAAATTTTTCAGATTTTTTTATTTTTTAAATAAGTTATTTTTAAAATTGTGGATATAGTTACATTTCCATCTAAGATATGGTACAAGGTAAAATTTAATCATTTTTCGTATTATCCTTTGAATTATACAACCATCGATTACATAAATTTTTACTTTGGTGCTTAAATTTGATTTTTTATCGACTAACATATATTAGAAGACTCTTTTTTTACTTTTTTAATTTTATAAAATAAATGTTTAATTTTGAATCATAATTTATCTCATAAACTAATTTATATATTCAGAAAAAGTTAAAATCTATACACTTTTTATTGGTTTATCATAGTCATAAACCAATATTAACATTTTTACATCTTTTTATAAATTGTATGCATGATTTTGATCATATAAATTTAATTATAAACCATATATAAAATATATTTTGGTAAAATGAAATTACAAAAAAGTTTCGTGCATAGTTCAGATAGTTATCTAATTAGATGTTCGATAGTAGGTGATATGTATGAATAGGTTAAATTGAAAATTTAGGTTAAGTTTGATGTAATAATTTTATTTAGGTGATTATTTTAAGGTAACTTTGTGGAATAATAGGTGGTGACTGATTAATTAATGATATAGCCTTCTATATTTTTCCATTAAAAAAATTAAACAAATTTCAAGTGTAATTTATCAATTTTGCCTCTTTACCCCTCCAAATTTGAAATGCCTCTATAGGTTTATATATAAATTGAAACAAAATTTTAAATACATGAAAATATATTTTTTTTTTCTATCTATCGTATTTTGAATTTTTCGAAACAAAGAAATATTGTGCAAATATATAGTCGGAAAATATTATAACGTATAAGTAGACGGTCTAAAAACCTATTTTTATATAGTTCGTCTATGTATTCCAAAAACTTAAGCGAACACAAATAAATTAAAAATTGAAAGTGGCTACTATATAAGTAAATGAATGTGAAAATTAAGCTAATCCAACAATTTCTAAAACATATAATCAACTAAAAAGGTAAAAAAAATATGTTTTAACTAAAAAAAATAAATAGAATTACTATTTGAGATAATATAAATAGTACAACATCAGACTATTTTTAAATAGTCTGTCTATTTTCGCGTGTCTATGAATTTCACAAATAACTAAACATAAAGGGGGAGAAAATGTAATCGGGATTCACGACTTTATTTGGTTTTGTTAAAAGTATCACATAATAAAGTTTCGAGAAATAGTATTTTTAAAAAAATTGAAAAAAAAAATTATGCTATGCAACAAATAAACAGTCTGTTTGTTGCAGACAGATTATGTATAGGAGAAAACTATCATTATCATTTTTGATAGAATATTGTTCTTCATTATTGTAAGAATAGATTTTGAATATTTCTATTTTGTCTTCTTTTTCTTTAAGTATCAATTAAAATATATTTTCATTCTAAAATTCACATTTAGATTCAAGCTTTTTTAAATGAAACTTTTAGATAGTTATATTTAAATTCAGAATTCATTAATCAATATAATTATGTACATATTAAATGGACACGTAAAATAAAATTTAATGTCTTATAATTTTTTTTGTTTAGATGGATACATTTAAGACGAGAGAAAAGCGTTGTTATTTTTTTTTATAACAACTCATTTTATTAGATAGTAAAAGGTGAATATAACATGTCAATCATCCAACTTGGAGGATAATTGTAAATCTGATAGTTTACATTATGGGTCGAAACTTCTTTAGCAAGTAAATCAGATATAGCGTTCTTGTCTCTATTAACCCATCCTAAAGAAGACTCTGGGAGCTTTCCGATCCAACTCCTTATATCAACGAGCAAGTTTCCAATGTCACTACTATCTTCACTTGTGTTTATAAGATTGGTCAGTTCAGAACAATCACCTTCAAACCATACTCTCCTCCACCCATTAGTCCATACCATTTGAAGAACAAAGAGGAAGCCTTTAGCCTCAACTTGAAGCGATGACATGGCCATTCCGAGTTTTGCATTCCCCGATCTTATGTGTTTACCTTCCGCATCCCTTAAGATTCATCTAACACATATCTCACGAGATTGAGCATTATAGTTGCTATCAAAGTTGCATTTAAAGAAACCAACAGGCAGTGGTTCCCAACTTTTGTCTTTGCAGAAAGCAGAATCTCTACCATCGAAAATTGTTCCGGTTGATGCGATCCACTCTGCTACAGCTTCCATTGATCTCCGATTGTCCTCACTTGCATGAACATTACGGTTTGAGAATAAGAACTCATTACGCAACTTCCAGTTAATCCACATGATCCAAAAAGGCAACATACGATCATGGTCTTGAAGACTTTCATCATCCATTATGCTTAACATTGTCTGTAGATTCTCCTCTAATGTCATTTTGGGTGGGCTCATCGTAGATAAACCAGAGCACCTCCACACCGCTTGTGCTTGCATACATTCAAACAAAACATGATTAATGCTCTCATCTTCTACACCACATCGTTGGCACTTTGAATCCATCATTAGTTGTCTTAACCGATCAGCCATGGGAAGGGCTTTTGATAGAGCTTTCCATGTGAAAAATTTTATCTTTGGAGGGATCTTGAGTTTCCAAACTCTTTTCTTAAGTGATATCAAATCCTCTGGAGGAGCATATGGACCCTCCTCTGTTACAATGTGAGTGATAAACCAGTATCCTGATTTGACATTGTAGCACGCATCTTTGGTATAGGGCCATTCATAAGAATCATACTCTGAATGTTGCAAAATATACAGAGTCTTTGCGAGTTCCATATCTACAGGATTCAAGTAATGCTGCATCTCAGCATCATCCCATTCCTGGGAGCCCTCTCGCCATAGATCTTTCACCAGCAATTGATAGTTATGTCCCATAAAGGTGGCTGGTCTTAGGGGGCTCGAGGGCAACCAATTATCTTGAAATACCTTAGTATTCGCACCATGTCCCACCCGTATGCTTAAGCCTTGTTTAAGGATCCAAAGACCTTCTTGAATCGAGTTCTAACCAAAAGATCCCTTGACCTCATGGCTAGCCTTAATGAACGTAACATTAGGACGGTACCTTCCTCGGTATAGTCTAGCTATCAAGCTATTAGGATTGGTAAAGATACGCCACACTTGCTTAGCCAAAAGAGCTCTATTAAACTGATGAAGGTCTTTGAAACCAAGCGTTGTTATTTTATATAAGATTTAAATAATGTTATTTTATTTAGAGTAATTAGGTCCCTTAACCATAAAAAACACATATTTAACTAAATGGCCATAAAAAAAATCAGTGTGTATAATGTGTATAAATTTCATTATACCCGTGGGTCCACTTGTTTTAATTTTTATTTTAATAACAACACAGATCACATAGTCTCTCTGTATCAGCTAGATTACAAATAATCTGACTATTTTTTCTGTATCATAATATATTTTTTTCATTTAGTTTTTTTTTATATTAAATACCCGTTCCTAAAAATTTGTTTTGTAATATATTTTTTACATATCATGATATTTTTTCATTTTCATTTGAATTTTTTTCTTATTATATACCCCTCCCTATATTTTTGTTCTATGTATATTAAGCTTTTTTCTTTTTTCTTGATATTTGTCTATGTAATAGTTACAAATTGATAAATTTTTATTTTTACCCCCTTGATAATTGGTTATTTGTGCAATTTCTAGACACGCAAAAAATAGTACGACTACAAGAAAATAGTCTCTCGTCGTACTGTTTATCATTATTTGTGACTATTTGCAAAATATATATTTGTTTTGAAAAATTTAAAATACGTTAGATAGAGAAAAAAATCTAGATTTTTTTGTGTAATTACAATTTTTCTTTAATATATGTATAAATCTATTTAATGTTTAGTGGGGATAAAAATATTTTTAATAAAAAAACAACCAAAAATAAAGACAAAATAAAAAAATTGCCCCTTAAATTTTTTTATTTTTAAATGAAAAAATGGGACAGCTATATTCTCAAATATTGTTTTTTTGTCATTTCACAAATCTATCCATTTATTTATTTATTTCGTTCTAGGGAGTGTTATGAAAAAGAAAAAAAAAGGTACAAGTGTAAAAGTGAAGCGCACGTGTCCTTGCGCTTCGCGTTATCTTATCTCATCGTGAAAACGTTTCAAATAGAAAGAGACGGAAGCGCGAAGAAGTTCTGTCCACTTCCTCTGATTCTCCAAAGCATCAAATTTTTTTTTTTTTTTTTTAGGAAAATTCTTTGAGGTCTCTTTTATCATCATCTTCTTCTCTCCGTCTTGCTTCTTCCTCTCTAATGGCGCATTACGTAGAGCTCGGCATGGCGAATCGCCGGATCTCCGTCTTCACCAATCATCTCACCCCCGTGGGACTGATTCCACCTCGCGTTGACTCCCTGGAACTCTGTAGTGCTTCGTCGATGATGGATGACAATTACCATAAGGTTCACGGTGAAGTGTCGACCCAAGAAGTCGTTTGGAAGAAAGCTTATTTCGTCGGTGACGGAGAAAAATATGATTTTGTTGACATTATATATGAGAAAGCAGTCGGTGAAGGCATTGCAAAGGTTTGAGCATGTAAAGTGTTTGACGAAATGCCTGAAAGAATTAATTTTTATTTGGGATGTTTAAATTGATATAGATTACTATAAACCGGCCAGAGAGACGAAACGCCTTCCGGCCTCAGACTGTGAAAGAGCTTATGCGCGCCTTTAACGATGCCAGGGACGACAGCTCTGTGGGAGTCATCATATTGACCGGCAAGGTTAATTTCTGATATTGGTTAATGTTTGAGTTGATATCTGCTATATTTTTTCAGTAAGTGTTAAGGAGAATGTAATTGACCAGTTGATTCATGTATGTCGATGCATGTACAGATGTACTTAGTCAGTGTCTAGCTATGAGCTTTGTTTTGAGTCACAGAAGGTGTAAAGGTCAAATCTTCTTTTAGAGTTGATGACAAAGACTTCAATAGTATTCCTCTGCTTTGGACACCTGTTTTGTGAAACAATTGTTATGAATAGTTGTATGGATGGTTTAGGGAACAAAAGCGTTTTGCAGTGGTGGTGATCAGGCGTTGAGAACACCAGATGGTTATGCCGACCCAAAGGATGTTGGCCGCCTTAATGTCCTTGATCTCCAAGTATGTCCTTGATCTACAAAACAAAGAATAAAACTTTGGTTTTCCTTCATCCTAGTTGGATTCATGTATCTTCCACTCTTTTTCTTCTGTTTATACTCAGGTTCAGATCCGCAGGCTGCCAAAACCAGTTATCGCGATGGTAAGTACCTTGAAACAATTGCTGCTCCATGCGTGTTTGTAATGTTCTTGGATTCTACTGGCTCTTTTACCGTGCATCATCTATTCCCATGGGTAGAGAGCATTTCTCATGGCTGATTTGTTTGCCTTTTGGCTGAGTCAGGTTGCTGGTTATGCTGTTGGAGGAGGACATATCTTGCACATGGTCTGCGATCTGACAATAGCAGCTGATAATGCTGTTTTTGGGCAAACGGGTCCTAAGGTTCTCCCTCTAGCCTTTGTTTCAGCGTTGAATTGAATGTGTCAGTGAAGCAAACCAGAATTATTAGTTTCATTGATCATGTGGATCGACCTGATGTCTGCAGGTTGGAAGTTTTGATGCTGGTTATGGAAGTTCCATCATGTCTCGTCTGGTAATTATTTAATATAAGTTATAAACTAATTAAATCTGATATGCAACATCCAAAATCTAACAAACATGAGCTTATCAAATTGTCTGGAAAAAAAAAACAGGTTGGTCCAAAAAAAGCACGAGAAATGTGGTTCATGACGAGATTTTACAATGCTTCTGAAGCAGAAAAAATGGGACTTATCAATACAGTTGTGCCGGTAAAGTTTGTCAGCAACCCCTGTAGTGTTATAACAGATTCACAAGATACATCTTTCTGTTTGCTAGTAATTGTTTTCTGTTCCAGCTAGAAGATTTGGAGAAAGAAACTGTGAAATGGTGCAGAGAAATACTACGCAACAGCCCAACTGCAATCCGCGTGCTTAAGGCAGCACTCAGTGCAGTTGATGACGGCCACGCCGGACTTCAGGTACGCCTTTTCCCACCAGCTTTCTTAGTCCTGTATTACAACGTTCTAAAGCAACAAAAATCTATAGTCAGCTTTGCAATCTAAGTAGCAAACTCACTGTAACTTTCATTACTTGGCCAGGGGTTAGGAGGCGATGCGACTCTCTTATTCTATGGAACCGAAGAAGCTACAGAAGGGAGAAAGGCTTATATGCAGCGCCGACCACCAGACTTCTCTAAGTTTCCCCGGAGACCTTAAACTCACTAGTAGCTCAGGTCATGTGTCTTCCATACAACTGTTGTCCTCATTTCATTCGAATGCCTTTTTTCATTTCTTCTGTTTAAAAATAAATTCCGACTTTAAATAGTATAAACTATGAAAAGCTAGTTCTTAAACTAAAGTTGAAAAAATCTAATTATCACAAAAACCCTGAAAACCTGGAGACTAAAACATAGCTAGAAATGAATCAACGAGATCCATACCCAGAGTTCTGATCAACAATGGCTGCTACTGTGTCCTTGGACTCCTTCAATATCTTGATACTGTTATTTAGCTTTTCTCTCTTGCTAGCCACCGATGGCCACTCCTCCATCAACCTGTGGATACCTCTTCTGCTCCGTTTCTAGAATTCACCATTTCCGCAACAATCTCCTTCTGAAATTCCTTTGTCACGAGATTCTTCACAGTGAATTGAAGACGCAGCCCGAGGTTGTCCACAATCCTTTATAGGAAAGTAGTCCAGTACGATGAGATCCACATCCTCATGTCGAATGCCTATTGCAGCAAATGCGCGTGTAGGTGCGAAATATTCACATTGCCAGAGGCAGTTAAAGAGTATTCATGTTTGTTCCCATTATTCAGAACAGCATAAATGAAACTTTGTTGATTAGATGTCTGCCCAGTGTTCACAGATTGTTCCTTCATCTTTCCAATTAGATTCCGACCAGCTCGCTTGATGGAAGATTGTCCATCAATGCTTCCCCAGTAGAAGCCATTAACATTGACAGCTTGTTCAGTTCGAGAACACTGATTTTTCAACTTCTCATTGATCTTGCTTTCGATTTTAGGCATTGCTTGAATATGTATTAGCTTGTGAGCTAAAACCGGGGATGCCCACATTATCCTCGTCAATCATAGAGAGCAGTGGATGAATCCTAAATAGTAACTCTTCTTCCCTTCTAGCTTTCTGCAGGAGACCTTAAGGAGCCTTGTCGGCTTTTCTTACAACAGCCAAGTTCCGTTCACCTGTTTTGTCTACTTGCCTAGACATACGAATGGGCACGCAGGTTGTGAAATCACAGATTTGCTGACAGAACATTGAGGATTATCGATTCTTGCGGCTCATTGTACTTCAAAATCATACCTGAAATATGTTCGTAAATGTCGTTCGGGTTATCCCAAGGAGATCTACCATTGTAAGATCAAGAACATCTGCCTTTACATGGAGTGTTAACGGAGTATCTCCTTTGCCAGCTCCTATAACATGGGTAATTAACCTTTTTTTTTTGTCATCTTAAATTTTATTATACGATTTATCAAAATGCATATACAAAGCCGGCTATCATATGGGTACAACACCGGAGCCGTAAGCCGGAACTAGAAAACCTGTCCAGAACGGCGAGGATAACAATACCTCCTAAACCAAAGAGCCGGTATTTACACCTGACACTAATGTTTAATACAATAAAAAGAGGTAAAGGAAACAAAAACAAGCAATCTAGATTAAGGCAATAGAATTCAACTAAGGGAAGCAAACGATCACATAAGGAAGAAATGAGCGTCGGCCAAACAAGGCTGAATTATTTGAGTTGAGAATGAAGGCTCCTTATATTGTTTCGGAAGGGAACCACGAGTACACTGTCCGATGAGAATCTCCCAAGGATGTTGCACTCTAAGTTGGTAAAGGGGATAAGCATTGTTGTCTTGTCGCCGTGAAGCTTCAAAACACAAGGGATGTGGAGCGAATGGTCACACGAGAGATACGGAAGGCTCTTGATTTACCGGGTGATCCCTTGGATATGACACACCAAGACGGATCGGGTTGATCAATGGATATTACACACCATGATCGAAACAATGGATACTACACACCATTGAAAGAAAATGATGAGAATCACTCTCAATGTTCCAAAAATAATAATCAAAGACTTAATTTTTATTTCATGGTTATGGTCTCTTTAAATAGAGAAACTACAAATATAAAACATATATAATAATAGCTTTACATGCAAAGCTTCTAGGAAATCGAAATTTAATCTTACCTTGCATGTAAGAGAGAGAAATAGACATAATTAAATGTCTTCTTTGCTATGAACAAAAATTGATCTTCCTTGATTGATTTTGGGCTGAATCCAACTTCATGGACCTCTCTAGTTGACCAATATTGTATAACAAGTCTTCTTGTAGCTTAATTCATTTTGGTTTGGTCGGAACTCGTCAATGAAGGCTCACATATCGGAATCTGATAAACTGGAAGTCACCTGATTTGTAAATTGAATAACTCCTTCATTTGATCTCCATTTGATCTATTTTTTCTTTGAGATGTTTCATAATTGAGTTGAGAGGATTTACCAAGTAGTTTCATGCGTTGATTCATCGTGGTTGAGAAGATATGTTTCGAGCAATGAACATATGTCCTTTCGGGTCTGATTAGAACTGTGCACCCGGTTTGATTGAGAAGTTTTTTGGCGGCATGGTTGATGATCAGAACATAATGTCTTTGCTACTCCTCATGATCATATCATACTCCTACTCTTGAAAATGATTTGTCCTTACATCCGTTTTTGGTTGCCTTTTTTGTCTTTTGTTTTGTTTTTTTTTTTGGTAAAAAGAAGGTGAAAGGTAGAAGATGGATGATGAGGATGGGATGATGAGAAAGTGATAGAGAATGAATACAAAATTCAGAGTGTTGCTCTGATACCAAATGATGAGAATTTCCCAAGGATGTTGCACTCTAAGTTGGTAAAGGGGATAACATTGTTGTCTTGTCGCCGTGAAGCTTCAAAATACAAGGGATGTGGAGTGAATGGTCACACGAGAGATGCGAAAGGCTCTTAATTTACCGGGTGATCCCTTGGATATGACACACCAAGACGGATCGGGTTGATCAATGGATATTACACACCATGATCGAAACAATGGATATTACACACCATTGAAAGAAAATGAGAATCACTCTCAAGGTTCCAAAAATAATAATCAAAGACTTAATTTTTGTTTCATGTTTTTTGTCTCGTTAAATAGAGAAACTACAAATATAAAACATACATAATAATAGATTTACATGCAAAGCTTCTAGGAAATCAAAATTTAATCTTAGCTTGCATGTAAAGAAGAAAAATAGACATAATTAAATGCCTTCTTTGCTATGAACAAAAATTGATCTTCCTTGATTGATTTTGTGCTGAATCCAACTTCATGGACCTCTCTGGTTGATCAAGATTGTATAACAAGTCTTCTTGTAACTTAATTCATTTTGGTTTGGTCGGAACTTGTTAATGAATGCGCACATATCGGAATCTGATAAACTGGAAATTACCTGATTTGTAAATTGAATAACTCTTTTATTTGATCTCCGTTTGATCTTTTTTTTTTCTTCGAGATGTTTCGTAATTGAGTTGAGAGCATTTACCAAGTAGTTTCATGCGATGATTCATCGTGGTTGAGAAGATATGCTTCGAGTAATGAACATATGTCCTTTCGGGTCTGATTAGAACTGTGCACCCGGTTTGATTGAGAAGTTGTTTGGCGGTATGGTTGATGATCACAACATAATGTCTTTGCTACTCCTCATGATCATATGATTGTCCCCCATTATATTACTTCAATTAGACAAAACTACGAGCAAACGGACATACGACGTGGGAACGCGACGATCGGCTATCCAAGATCTGATGCAAATGAATCAAAGACTCCATAACCTTACAAGAAAATCCAGTTAGAGATTACCTTTTCATCAGGGGGCTGCATAACTCCTCGAAATGGCCGCTTCACCTACCAAAATCGTAATATCCCGTTACCTAGGCCCATTATCTTTCTCATTTTTTTTCAAGCCTTTTTTAGTTTTTCCTGAATCAAAACCTTAAAGCTCATTAATTCAATTTAACTAAAAAACTCATTTTCTATTTTTCTTAAAAAGTCCCACATCGGGTATATGATCCTTCTTCCTGATGCACCCAAGATCTCTGAACAGGAAAAGACAGACTTTTAGATC
>OVAN01009332.1:124-17062 GCA_900406275.1 Anastatica hierochuntica | reverse complement strand
GATTAAACATATCTTTCGTTATTTGCAAGGGACCACTGATTTAGGTTTATTTTATCCTAAATATTGTAAAGCCAAAATGATTGGCTTTGCAGATGCAGGGTACTTATCAGACCCACATAAGGCTCGATCACAAACTGGATATGTTTTCATGATCGGAGGTACCGCTATATCTTGGCGTTCTCAAAAGCAAACACTCGTGGCAACTTCTTCTAATCATGCTGAAATTATTGCACTCCATGAAGCTAGTAGAGAATGTGTATGGTTGAGGTCCATAAGTCATCACATTCGATCAAACTGTGGAATCAACGAAAATACAGAACCAACTGTTTTATATGAAGACAATGCTGCATGTGTTGCCCAGACGAAAGAAGGATATATCAAAAGTGATAGAACCAAGCATATTCCTCCGAAATTCTTTTCATATACCCAAGAACTCGAGAAGAACAAAGAGATTGAAGTTAGATATGTCCGATCTTGTGACAATGTCGCAGATCTCTTCACAAAATCACTCCCTACTGCAGTATTCAAGAAGCATGTCCATAACATTGGAATGCGCCGACTACAAGATCTATAATATGCTCTACTTGAGGAGGAGTTTGCATGTTGTACTCTTTTTATCTTACCATGGTTTTTCCCACAGGGTTTTCCTGGAAGGTTTTTAACGAGGCAACAAAGAACATAACGCAAGAGATTATGACGACATTGGTCTCCAAGGGGGAGTGTTATAAATTCAAACTAGCTAGGTTAGTATTTGTCAAAAATTATACAATTATAGGTAAGTGTGGATCCCAAATGTCTCATCCATTTTGGCTATAAATAGCATGTAAATCTTCATTTGTAAATCATCAAGAATACATATAATAAACACTTTCCTCTCATATACTTTCTTCTCCTCCGTTCCATTTTTTCAGTATTCCCAAAAATTACGAGTATAAATTTTCAGTCATTATCACCATTTATCTATACAATAAGATTATAATAATATTATAACATTTTTTTATTTTTCCCATCAACAAAAAACTTTATACAAAAGGAATATGCTTTCTTGTGGACCAGTGTTCTATCTTTTCATTTTAAAGAAATTGGTCAAAGATGAAAAAAAAAACGAAAAAGATTGAAACTTCTACGTAGACGCCATTGGATAGAGTCTGAAGAGAAACAATCCGTGTAGATCACAGAAAGGGAATTGGTCTTCGTCTTCTTTATGGATTATTGCCGATTCGGTTTCATCTTCTTCTTCATCTTCTGCCTCTAGCTTTTCTATCGGACGATTTGAAGCCTGTCGGGATCAATCATCGACCATGGTGGAATCTACAGCTACAGCAACTTCTTCGTCTACGACTCATTATTTCTCCGTTCTCACAAATTATCCTCTGATTTCATCCGTCACGGCTTTCGCTATCGCTCAATTCATCAAACTCTTCACCTCCTGGTACGTTCTCTCTACACATTCATAGTTTAGGAAGTTTAATCTTCATACTGACTTGAAATTGCGATTTCGTCAATCTCTGTTTCAAATCACGATCGGAACCGTCGACTTTCTTGTATGAATCGATGGATCTTTACATGTTTGCTAGATTGTGTAGGTATAGGGAAAGGAGATGGGATCTGAAACAGCTTGTTGGATCTGGAGGGATGCCTTCTTCACATTCAGCTACTGTCACAGCTCTCTCTGTAGCAATTGGTTTACAAGAGGGCTTTGGTGGATCTCATTTTGCTATTGCTTTGATCTTGGCATCAGTTGTAAGTTGGTCACTTTCTTTTCTCTTGTGGGACACTTTCTTAAGCTACTTTCTTTACTCTAATATGTGAGTGGTTTGGGTGGTATAGGTGATGTATGATGCTACCGGTGTAAGATTACACGCTGGTCGCCAAGCTGAGGTTTGATTGCTGTTTGTTTTAAATGATTTCTCTTTTGTGCTCTTGTATCCTGATCTTTTGGGGGGTTTGATTTGTTTTCCAGGTTCTCAATCAGATTGTATACGAACTTCCTGCAGAACATCCGCTGGCTGAAAGCAAACCATTGCGTGAACTTCTCGGCCATACCCCTTCCCAGGTACGTATTACCGTTGATTGAACAAAACCCTGGTGACCACAGAACACCACCCAACCCAAATCTCAGCTTTCGGAACACCCTCATTAGATCCAAATATGATCCAGTCCCTAACCATCTCCTTAGGCCTACTACTCGATGAAATATTTTCATATAGGAAAAGCAAGAGATGAGATTTTCATAGCTGTGTATTTGTGACAAAATTTTAGGGACTTTTGGAGGATTATATGAGTTGATGGAACTCTAGAACAGACTCTAATTTGCTTTTGATTTGATTGATATTATGAGCTACTCTTTGATTTGACACTGTGCTTTGTTATGAATCGATTTACTTGTTCAGGTCATCGCTGGTGGAATGCTTGGAAGTGTTACAGCAGTAACTGGATACTTGTTTACCAGGATAGCTACTAGCTAGCGTTAACGAACAAGAATACATACAACTCTTCTCCCTCATTGCCTATTGAAGCCACTGGACATAAGCCAAAACTGGTTTACAGATCAAAGCAGAGTTTGAATCACTAGTTATTCTTATTTAAACTTGTTATTACCATTCTACACTCTTTATGTAAAGAAAACTTGAAACACCAGGACAGAAAAAACCTTGATTTTATTTGGCAATAAATAGTATACAAAGAAATTTGTGGATTAATTGGTGTTGTTCATTGTTTACCAAGTATGATGGAGAAGACATCTCTCATGTGCAGAGTAGTATAGATCCTCTCTCTCTCTGACATTTTACAGATACTCATCAAGAAGCTTCTTCACCACTTTGTTTTTCAATTTCCATAAAATTGACTTATGTGACCATGGAAGCTATTGCAGATTTGCTCTCCCTTTCGACATAGTGCAAAACACGTTATCTAAGATTGCCTTTTGCTGATTGTCTTTGATCAGAGAGAGAAATAATAGAAGATTGTTACGTTAACAAAAACTAATGTCTTTAAAAGTGAGGTTTCATATAAAAGCTTGATACATCAAGTAGGCATATCTACATGGATGATACCTCTGGCGAGAGGAAACGTGAAGCAAAAATGGATGAGCATGTACATATCTTTTTCTCTATGCAGATGACTTGCAAGAGGTAAACGAGACGACGAAAGAAGAAAACAAAACAAAAAGAAAGAACTTTACAAAGGAGCAGCAAGTGTGTTCCAATCAAATCTTTTATCTTCTCAATGGTGGATCGAGTAGCTTTTCTTCCAGAAGAAGCTGAATGGTCTTGCAATTGTTTTCCGTCTGGACATTGATTTTGTCAAAGGTTTCGCTTCTGACTCAGGAGCTGAAGCTTGAGCAGGAATAGACATTGGTAAGGGTGCCGATACTGTTTTCCTGGGAGCTTCATCTCTGTTTGGCGATGGCTGTTCTCGCTGCCTTTGTTCCCTGAACATCATCAGAAGCTTCTGGGATTTGTCTCTTCCTCGGGGACTTCCGTTCACTGAGATGGATACCAGAGACGGAATCACTCCTTCTTGGAGAACCATTTGGATGCACGATTCGCTTCCCGTGCATAGGATCACAAGGCAAGAAACAGCTTGCTCTTGTTCGACTGTGTCACCGGTGTCTAGCAATGTTGCAAGAGTGCTGATAATGCCTTGTGATGATATCATCTCTTCTTTTCCTTCCTGGCTAGAGGCTAGATTTAGTAATACGGCTAATGACTTCTCTATCCACAAGTGGTCACCTGTTGATGCAAGGACTTGGAGGCTTTTGATTATGTTAGATGAAAGGAGAGTGGGAATATTGGTAGAGTAAGTGGATAGGTTGTAGAGGGCGTGAAGGGCGTCCAGCTTGCACTGGGTCTCGGTTTTTTCACCCTGAAGTAGAAGATTAACGAAAAAGGGAACTGCTTGACTTGAGCCAATCACAGGCTTTGCTTTCTCGAGGCAGGAGAGGTTTAGATATAACGCAGTCGCTGGTCCTTGGGAGTGGGAACAGGAGATCATTTTCTCCAGCAGCGGGATAACTCCTGAAGTCAGCATTAACTCTTTGTTTCTACGGTCCATCAAAACAAACAAAACAGAGATTATGAGAATGTTTGCAAACAAAGAACACTAGTCTTACCCACAACCCTTACAGGGGAACTATATGTTTGTGAACAGTGATGCTAGAGAGAAGATAAGACAATGTCTTAGGCTTCAACTGGTAACAAAGAGACTAACCTGTTATTGTTGACTGCTAAGTTAAATAGAGACTAACCTGTTATTGTTGACTGCTAAGTTAAATAGAGCCATAGCTCCAGTTTCCTGTGCGGCTGCATTATTTTCATGAACAGCTGATTCAAGAAACCGCAAAAACGCTTCAACAAACCCATTGGCTCCCATGAGAATCCTGGCCTCTTCATCATCCTTTAGCAATCGCCTGACATTTTCAACTACTTTGCACTTTTTAGCCAAGTCTTCCTCTTTGTCCAAGATTTCCAATACATCCTTATACCTCTCTAGAACATTGATATCAGAAGTCTCGTCCTCACCGACATCAGTCACATTGACTTCTTCTTTACTTTGCGGTTCCGGAACAGCAGTACTACTCTCCTCTAAAGGAACGATTTTAACACCCTTCCGTGTGCACGATCCTACACTATCAATCGACTTTGAATTGGCGGATTCAGAGTCAGACAAGGCTAGTCTCCAGTAGTTGAGGTCGAGAGATTCTGGTGGTCCAGTTGGGACTGTGATCCCATTCTGCTCACACCAGCTTGCAATAAGACCTTTAACACAGTAATTGGGAGTCAGGGAAAGATGTGGGAGCTTCTGCTGAGTCTTGGGGCAAGAGTTATGTCCATCACTGAACCATTTCTCGATACAGACCCGTTCATAAGTCTGTCCAGAAGCAATAATGACAGGATCACACATCAGCTGCAAAGATATCGGGCATCTCAGTTCCTCTGGTGGAATGGGCATCTGTCCTGATTTCCTGCTGTTGATAGCCATATAGTTAAGAGAACCAAACTTTGATAGTTGACGCTGAACCGCATGAGCATGGTCTTCATTAGAACCTTGACCAGTGGGTGAACATGGTGTTGAACCCTGAGAATCGTTCTCATCAACAATTTCACTTCTGAATAGCTTGGAGTATTTTCTCATAAGATGCAAGAGGTAAGCCACAATTGACTCCTTCCGCTTGTCTTCTTCCGCACGTGCCTTGTCAATGAGTTTCTTTAAAGCACGCCGCTCTGCCAGAGCTGATCTAGAAGAAGTTATACTGAGTTTAGTAGCTGCCTGGTGAAAAATTTCAAGCTCGGTGGTGTCACTGCAGTTGTCAAATTTTTTCCCTTGTTGCAATAGTGCAATTATCTGATCACCAACTTCTTTCTCTGATGGATCAAGCAAGAACTTGGTGCGCTCTAGTTCACGGACAATGTCCAAAATCTGAAGAAATCAAATACCAAAATTAGAAATCGCAACTAAGAAGAAGCAGAGACCATTTAATCAATCAGAACTCTAAATATAATAAGTAAATAAACATGAGGATATGTTTGAGTACTCTGAAAAACCATGACGGGGGCAAATTAGCAAATCGAAACAGCGAGCAACTAAGCTAGCACGAGATACATAACTGCTGGAAAGTTCTTAATTTCCAAAAGGAAACATTGTGTAGTGCACTGAAATAAACATCACCTGAGATCCGATTGAGCTAGGAACAATGTCTTCAACGCGCCTCAGACTATCAATCAGTGTCGACTTTGCTTTCTCGAATTTCAATAGAACGGCATCCCCAGTAATGGCCTATTCAGAAGGGCCAACAAACAAAAAAAGATGGGAGGAATTCAAGAGACCGGAAAACACAAGAGAGAATATGTATCCAAAGAGAGAGAGAGAGATAAAGAGGAAAGTCAACCAAATAAAGTTTGCTACACTCAGAACAGTGTTGAAGAATGTTCTTGGCTTTCTCGAGTGCAATATGTAAGGAGCAAAGGGCCTGAATCCCAGTTTTACTACGAGGTCTTGCTTCTTCCAACGCCGGGAAGATGGACAAAACCTTGCAATAAACTGCAGATAGTTCCTTGCACATATCTCTGTGTAACTGCATTTTACCAATGGCCATAACACATGAAATTAGCATAAGAGGCACAAAGACCATCAAATTACATGAAATTAACATCCAAGATGATAGATTAAACATCACTAAGATTCCCAATTACTCTCTCTATCAACACAAGAATTGCTACAGATAAAACAAAAAGATTGCGAAATTCAACTAGAGACAAGAATCTCAGAGAAAGAATGATGATGATTGATTGATTAGCATACATACCTTGGCATCGCTAGCAGCGAACAAATTCTCCTCGAGCTCGCTTACATCCATGTTCCAACCAAAGCTTATACAAACCTGAGAACAACACTAAAGGATCCGTGAAAACGCAAAATTTTGAAAATTTTCTTATTCCGAATTCTGAGGAGTAAAGGGGATTTTGGAAAATACCTTGATGTAAAGAAAGAGTCGTAACCCAGAAAAAACGGAGAGGAGAAGAAGAAGAAGAAGATAATAGAAAAGAAGGAAAGCATAACGGCCAAAAAGTTGGAGGTGATGAGAAAAGGAAGAGTGTCAGCTCCACAAAACTCGCAAAAATCTATGGTGAGAATTGAAACGGCAACGACGAGGACCAAAAAAAGAAAAACAACAACAGCAACACACGTGTGGAACTCGCAGCAATAACAACAAAACAAAACCGACAAAAATGGAGAAGATAAATTATTTGGAAAGTTGCAGAGAGAAGAGAGGAGTCTCAGGGATTAGGGTTTATTCTTATTCTTTCTCCTCCTCCTCCTGTGTGATTTGGCTGCCATCAAAAAGAGAGAGAGAGATTAGGGGATATTCGAGTGGTAGTGAACTCATGACACACGAGTGTCTTTAATAAAAGTGAACCACCATGCCATTTCTTCAAGTTGACCGCCTAAAATGGACAACTCTCAATTTATATTAGTTTTTATTATTTCACCAAACATACGTATGAAAACCGGTGCTGACCAATCGAGTTTTCGGTAGGAATCGATCTGTTTCCGTTCTTCGGATTCCGAAATTTTGGATCATATTAGAACAGATCATTGTTCGGTTCGACGTTCTAGGTTTTCGATTCCAGTTCTGGTTGTCGTTCTTTTCGTTCCAAAGTTTAAGATTTATTAGGTTTTTTTCGTGGTAACAGAACCGAAACCGGAACTGGAACCAAACTGAAAATTCAATCGGTACCGTTCGATCCGGTTTGGATCGGATAATTTACTTAGGACATGCTTATTGAGAACTCTTAGATGAGTTCACACATATCCCAACAAAAAAAAAATAAAATATGCTTTTTTCAATGAACTCAGCTCGCCAAGTTTCACTCGGATGAATCGGTTCACTGACTATTCCGTGGGCCCCACGCCACGTGGCGGTCCACGATTGGTCCAAATTAATTTTTTTTTTTTTTGAAAAAACGAAAAAAAAAATAAAAAAATTAATTTTTTTTTTTAGTGAACCACCCATAGGTTCACTAATGGACATGACCTTAGGTCTACATAAAACTAACACGATGTGTAAATTAGTAAAAGAAAGCTGAAAGTTTTTTGATTAATTTTATAATTGAACATTTATATTTCAAAATAAAATTTTAAAATAACACTATAATCAAAACTAAAGTTCTTATCAACTTCGGCCTGTTTAGAGCATTTCCATTGATGTGCTCTTGATAAAGCTTTTAAAATTTAAAAAACAAAAAACTAATGAAAATGAAGAAAGAGAACGAGAGCAAGAGACACAAAAAGAAAAGTCTCCACGTGTAGTCATATAAATGGCTCTACCAATTCCATACGTCTAATTCTTAAATTTCTTACGTTTCATCTAACATTTTACTGTATTACTTTTATTTTTGTAGAAACTCACTAAGTGCTCTCACCAATGAGGCTTTTAATGTTGTTTATTTACCAGTTGCTAATGGCAGCAAAATTTATTCAAATGTACAATTAAGAAAAATAGCGATTAAAACTTTTGATCATTGATTACTGTGATTAGCCGGTGTGACTAGTCATTCATACCACTCTCGCTAGTCGTTGCCGCTAACTACTAACAACCGGACAAGCTAAATTTCCTTCATTTGCTGCCCCAAACTCTAGTACATTCGAAAACTAGTGGAAATAAGAGTAGTGCTGAAAATGAGAAACCCTCTCTTATTATTCAACAAATATCCAAAATGAAGGAGCGTTTTTCCATGGTCCTCTCCACAAAACCAACAACACAAATGAATGAGAATTTTCTCTGACGTGGCGGATCTCTACTACATACCAAACAAGTCCACTCTTTCACTGATCGACGCTTCTTAGGTCTCCCCATTGGACATTGTGTCTTGCGGCTAGGTAATGAGCACCAACTGGACCTCGGCTTCCGTAAGGATAGGATTCTGGAATTGTTTTCTTCTCTTCTATCTCTTCCAGCAATGGAGTGAAAAGCGCCCAAGCTGCGTCAAGTTCATCACTTCTTATGAACAACCTGCGTTCCCCTTCTATTGCATCCAGCAGAAGCCTCTCATATGCATCTGGAATCTCCTTTGAATACCTTTTAACATCAACAAACAAAAGGATATATGATATAGTCAAAAAAAAAAAAGAACTAAGCATCACAAATACAAAGAAAACCAAAAGCTCTTCTTCAAAATGCACAACATGTTTCCCTTGGCAAATCCATTAACCTCCCTTCGCCAAGAGTGATTAAAGTCCTAAATTAACATATTATATCACCTTCATTTCCTCATGGTTTGGATTTTGAATTTGGTCTATTATTTGTATAAAGTTTGTTGATTGACTATGAGCTATTGCTGATTGATGATAAAAAAAAAAACTAAACAAAACAGCTGAAAACCTCAGATTTCATTTTTTTTCCTTTCTCAACTCACCTTGCTGAATACAGAAGATTCAAGTTACTCTGATCTAATCTCATTCCTAAACCAGGGACTTTGTTGTTGATTTTCAAATAGATGCCTTCATCTGGTTGGACGCGGATGACAAGCTCATTTGTGGTCCGGTCAAGATTAGAACCAGAACTCCGGTTGTATAAATTTCCAGGCACATGCCTGAACTGCACCCTTATCTCCGCACTGTATCAATAAATATACATATCTTACTTATGGAAAAGCCAAATCAGAGAAACTGCAAAACAAAATTCCAAAATTTGGGTACCTCCGGGTGTGAAGTGCTTTCCCAGCTTTCATTAGAAAAGGTACACCGTCCCATCTTGCATTGTCGATGAAGAGTGCAGCAGCTGCAAATGTCGGGGTCAGGCTATCTTTTGGCACGGTTTTATCATCGGTGTAGCCTGGATAAGTGACTCCTCCTTTAGTGGTGCCCTTGTACTGTCCTATAACCACATCTTCAAGTTGTATTGGCCTCATTGAACGTAGAACCTTTACCTGAACGCACGCAGGAATTTTAAAATACCGTCTTGAAGTCAACCAAATTATAAAAAAGGGAATAATAGAAGACCTTTTCATTTCTGATATCCTCCGCATCCAAACTAACAGGTGTTTCCATGGCGAAAAGAGCTAAAATCTGAAGCACATGATTTTGCATTATATCTCTTATTATTCCGTAATGGTCGAAGTACCTGAAGTTAAAGAAAAGAGGAATGTTATAACATAGGCTTCAACACAGAAGAGAAATTAAAAGTAGTCAGATAGGACACAAGAAAAATTACCCTCCGCGTCCTTCAGTGCCGAAATCCTCAGAAAATATGAATTGCACATTCTGTATGTACTGCCTTGACCATAGCGGTTCAAATATAAGATTTGAGAATCGAAGAACTGACAAGTTCTCAACTAGCTCCTTTCCTAAGTAATGGTCTATCCTGTACAAATCAACTTTCGGTATCAGCTATGTATCCAAAATCATCATCATTACAAAATTAAAGTAACAAGTACAATATCTCCACCTAAATATTTGGTCTTCCTTCAGGTGCTGCTTAAGGGACTTTGTTAAAGCGGCCGAGGTTTTGGAATCTCGTCCAAAAGGTTTCTCGACAATGACCCTAGTCCATCCATTGACAGATGAAGCAGATGAGCTTGCGCATTTCACCGCATCAACAAAGATATTTGGAGGGATCGAAAGATAAAAAAGTCGGTTCGAGAGTCTTCCACCCTATAAACAGTTAAGCAATGGATAAGTGCACCTAAGAAAAAGAAGTGAGAAGACCAAACTTTATAGTTTAGAAACAATATAGTAGTTTTCCTGCTTCTGTATCGAGGTTCCATAATCTACATCATATCACCTACCAAAGTAATGTATATAACCTGCCTATAGCCTTCAGAAAAATGAGGCAAAGTTGCAATCTGGTTGCAAGGAATACAAGAGGAAGACAGGAAAAAGAAAACAATTAGAAGAGAATGACATCAATACCTCATGCTCCTTTAGCTTCTTATCCAATGCAACAAAATGTTCTTGAGAATCGTACTGACCCGTATGGTAAAAACATCTCTTGAGAAACTCCTCCATTTTCTCACCACAGTTTTCCCTGAAGATCAGACCGATTCAAACACGCTCAGTGTTAGTTAACTCCTAAAGCAAGTTAACTCCTAAAGCAAACCATCTATAACAAAGTACCAAACAGAAAAGAAACCAATGCAAGCTGCATAAGAAAACCCCAAAACTTAACAAAGCAACAAGTAATAATCACCTCTTATCAATTCTACATGTCAGTGTTTTACTGACCATGTCTCTAAGTTCACCATCTGTCATCTTGCTCCTTGCATAGCCATATATTGTAAAATGCTGTGAAAGTAAAACAGCTTAACACATGAAACCAAATCATTCATAAACAAAAATCACTAAAAAGAAAGTTTTTAGCTAACCTGAGGAAGACAGCCTTCATAGTAAAGTGCGAAAAGGGCTGGGAATATTTTCTTCTTAGCCAGATCACCAGAGGCTCCCACCACCGTGATACTAACCGTTGACTCATCTCCGCCGCCACCAGATTCTATTGCAGCCGCCTTGTCTGCTTCTTGTGATAATAAGACACCCGGGCTTGACTTGGTGGCTACTGCGCCTACAAAAAAGGACCAGTTTGTAAACGCATTAGAGAATATTATATGAATTTGCCGTAAAGGGCACAGAGAATGGGATTAAAAGTTACCATCTTGAGCGATAACAGAGCTTTGAACGGACTTCCTCTGAGATCTAACGCAGAGCCCATCTAGATTTAACCCTTGAGGAGAAGCGGAGAGGAATGAGAGTGACCGGCGTGATGGGTCGCCGCCATTGATCAGAGACGAAGAATGATTCGAGAAGAAAGGAGAAGAGGAGGTGTGTGAGGAATAGGATGTGCGAGAGAGAGACGAAGAAGACAAAGAAGACATCTCTCGAGAAGTGATTGAAATCTGATAATAGCCCTAACGATGATATAATGAGTAGTTAAAAGGACAATTTGTGGACATTTTGGCGAGTCTTTTGACGTCTCCCAAAGGCTCAAAACAAGACTTGTGCTCTTTTGATGTTGGTATGGTTAAGCCGAAGGGTTATTGGCAAAACAATTTGGCATTCAATTCACAAGTGGACTTTTTGCGATCTTTTATCTACCTTATTAAAAGAGAAAACATAAATTTTTTCACGTGTGTTTTTTCAAAGTGAATATATTTTAAAATTTTTAGTAAATGCATCAAATAAATTAGAATAACTCTAAATACTCATTTCATTATTCCAACAAAAATTTTAGAATATTCTAATATTTTTTTCACTTCATCACTATCAAAATTGTAAACCAATAGAAACTTTTGTTTTGCAACAAACCAACATAATTTAAAATCATCAATTTTCACTAAATTTAAATATAGTTTGTTTTCAAATTTAAAAGAAATTCATAACTTTTAAAATAATTATATTACAATATTATTATTTTCTAAATAAATTTTGTTACAAAAATTCAAAAAAAATTATAAAGTGATAAAATTTAGAAAAATATATAAAAATTTATAACTTATATAAACTATAAAAATTTAAGTTTAGTCATTCAATATTTTTCAAATACTCTAACGGGTTTTGTTTCACGGTATTTCGGGAATTGGATATTATCCGAACTGAACTCATACGAATATCTGAGGAAATCTGAAAGTTCGAAAAATCTCAAATCTAAACCGAATCCAGAATTCGATATAACTGAAAATTCTAAAAGTTTTGAACCTGCACCCGAATCCGAAACTCGAAATAACCGAAAATTATAAAGCCGATACTTGGAAATCTAAATATGATTAATAATATATAAAATTATTTAAAAAACCTCGCGTGGTTGCGCGGGTCAAAGCTTTAGTATCTTCTTAAAAATATATTTTTAAAAAAAAAATTGTAAACCGATTAAAAATCATTTGTCTTATTAAATATAGTTTGAATTAGTGAAATGTCAAAAAAAAGCATCAATTAACTATCTGAACTAACCATTTCAATAATTAAAAAAACAACTTTTTTTGCATTTATTTCCAATCTCTCCCTTATAGACGAGTGGGATTGAATTTGTTTTTAGATACTCTTTTCTCACTTCACCTGCTCAATCTATTTTTGATATTTTTTCTTTATAAAAATTTTAAATACGCAAAAAGTCTAGATTTTTTTCTGAATAAGTCATGTTTTGAATTTTTGAAACGGATGCGTATTTTAAAAAACACTATTCGAACACCATATGTTGTCAAAATAGAACTACTATTTTTATAGATGTTCTATTTCTGCAGATATGTGCTTCTCATATGAAATTAAATGCAATTGAGTTTATAATCCAATGAAATAATATAACTTATAATCCGATAAAATAATTATATTGATATGAATTAGCGTTAGTGAGATTAATAAATTATAGGGGTTGAATTATTTAATATCTATCTTATTAAAAGAGAAGACATAAACCTTTTCATGTGTGATTTTTCAAAGTGAATATATTTTAAAATTTTTATTAAATGTATCTAATAAATTAAAGTAACTCTAAATACTCATTTCATTATTCCAACAAACATATTAGAATATTCTAATATTTTTTCACTTAATCACTATCGAAATTGAAAACCAATAGAAACTTTTTTTTTTTGCAACAAACAAACATAATTTAAAATCATCAATTTTCAGCAAATTTAAATATAGTTTTAAAATAAATTCATAACTTTTAAAATAATTATATTACAATATTATTATTTTCTAAATAAAATTTGTTACAAAAATTCAAAAAAAATTATAAAGTAATAAAATTTAGAAAAAATATATAAAAATTTATAACTTATATATAAAAATTTAAGTTTAGTCATCCGATATTTTTTAAATACTCTAACGGATTTTGTTTCACGGTATTTCGGGAATTGGATATTATCCAAACTGAACTCATACGAATATCCAAGGAAATCTGAAAGTTCGAAAAATCTCAAATCTAAACCGAATCCAAAATTCGATATAACTGAAAATTCTAAAAGTTTTGAACCTGAACTCAAATCCGAAACTCGAAATAACCGAAAATTATAAACTTGATACTTGGAAAATCTAAATATGATTAATAATATATAAAATTATTTTAAAAAATCCGCATGGTTGCGCGGGTCAAAGCTCTAGTATCTTTTTCAAAACATATTTTTTTAAAGAAATTTGTAAACGGATTAAAAATCATTTGTCTTATTATATAGGATGAATTAGTGAAATGTCAAAAAAGAACATCAATTAACTATCTGAACTAACCATTTCAATAATTAAAAATCAACTTTTTTTTGCATTTTTTCCCAATCTCTCCCTTATAAACGAGTGGGATTGAATTTGTTTTTAGATACTCTTTTCTCACTTCACCTCCTCAAACTATTTTTGATATTTTTTCTTTATAAAAATTTTAAATACACAAGAAAAGTCTAGATTTTTCTTTTTCTGAATAAGTCATGTTTTGAATTTTTTGAAACAGATGCGTATTTTAAAAAACACTATTCGAACACCATATGTTGTCAAAATAGAACTACTATTTTTATAGATGTTCTATTTTTGCAGATATGTGCTTCTCATATGAAATTAAATGCAATTGAATTTATAATCCAATGAAATAATAGAACTTATAATCCGATAAAATAATTATATTGATATGAATTAGCGTTAGTGAGATTACTAAATTATAGGGTTGAATTATTTAATATAAGGTTAATTTTGGAGACGTCGGTGACCAACATTGATTTCGTATATACACAAATGTGGACGTTAAGTTGTCGCTGCAACAGTTTTTGGAATCGCTATAGTTTTGAGCATCTCCAAAATCGCCCGCACGGAGTTGCCGTGATAAGGCGCATCACCAACTCAAAAACAGAGACCACAAGTGAGAAGAAGTTTTTGGTTGTTCATGGATGTCATTGGCGATAAGCTGCCGAACAAGACCTATATATTTTTAATTAGTATTGGTACACCGTATGTTTTTAAAATAGTATTTACTATTTCTGTAGACGTTCTACTTATGTATATTGAATTTTAAAAACATCAAACATTAATTGAATAGAAAATTAAGATTTCTACACAGAAACCATTACGGGGGATGTAACGCCACTTTTTAGCATATTTTCTAAGCTATTAAGTCAAAAACTGTTTAGCATATAATCTACAACAAATTATAGAAACAATAAAGAGAAAATCAAAACCAGAAGCTTTTAGGAAACATAAGTAAGTAGGACTTATCTAAAACTATTCTAAATTAAACTTCTAAATAGAATAAGAAACCGTAGTCCTAATACCCTCTCAAGATGGAGCATATAGATTGCATATGCCCAACTTGACCAGAAAATCATCAAACTCTTTATGTCCAAGTGCTTTATTGAGAATGTCGGCAAGTTGTCCAGTTACTGAAACATGAGAAGCTTTTATGATTCCTTCAATGATTTCATCACGAGCAAAATGAAAAATTACTCTTATATGCTTTGTCCGTTCATGGAAAATAGAATTTGCTGTTAAGTGAAGCGTGTATTGATTTTCACACCAAATTAACATTAGTTTAACATGATCAACACCGATTTCGAATAAGAGGTATCTCTTTAGTGAGAGAATGCATAGCACGAATTCTTCATCAATGGATGAAAGAGAAACCGGATCTTGCTTCTTTATTTTCCAGACAATTAGAGAAGTCTTGAGTTGTATAATCCATCCTGTCAAAGATCATCTAGATAAGGGACAAGCCGCCTAGTCCGAATCTCTCCAACCAGTCAAGCGTAGAAACTGCTCATCCTGACCGACGATTCCTTTAAGAGACGGATTGCATTTAATGCCTCCAACCAATGTTTTTCTTTAGATTTCTGCAAAAATTGAGAAAGTATATGACTGATAAGCCAAATCGGTTCAGGTAGCAAGAAGATAAATAAATCATCCTATGAGACGTGGTATTGTTTTGTATCCGCAATGACAGCTCCATCGGCTAAGGCAAGACGTTGGTTCTGGTCAATTGGAGATCTGGCCGGTTTACATCCAAGTAATCCAATTGACATAATGAAAGAGGGTCTTTAGCATAAAGTTGATGTGACACACTCATAATGCAAGAACATGTACTTTTAATTAGTTACGGACTGCATCCGCACGAATTGATATACATATATTTTTATATAATTTCTTTGTATGTATTTTTGGCAATATAGCAAAATTGATGTACTTGAATTTGATATATATTTTTAATATATTATAGGATATTCTAATCAGTTAATGAATAAACTGTTGAATGTTGAAGATCCATGGACGGTGGCGGCGTTACGACTTGGACGGTGACGAAGACGATACCGCAATTGTTGAAGAGGGTGACCGTAATGGTGTTTGCCAAATATGTTGGCTCACCAACCACTTCCTTGATCTATAAATACCATCAAATGGTGATTCTCATAATCATCCCAAAAACCAAAAACAAATCAGAAGAAGAAGAAAGAGAGAAGGGAGAGAGATAAACACGTGAGAGAGAGGGGTGAAAGTCTTTTTCATTTGTAATTTTCCTCCGTTTGATTTAATTTCCTCTGTTCAATTTCTTCGGGTATTTGGGATCGGATGAGAGAAAATTATTTAGAGAGTTTTGTTATTTTTTTTTCTATTATAACGAGAGAATAATTAATTGTTTCTCCGTTATAATTGAGAGTTTGTACACTACAAGAAAACAGATATTCGTCACTGCAGAATTGGTCACGAAGTAGTCGCAAAAGAGGTGTTTACGACTTATTTGCGACTAAATCATCGAGTCGCTAATTTTTCATCGCAAAATAATTTAGTCGCAAAACAGTCGCGAATTTGCGACTGTTTTACAACATTCCACTGTGGTCATATATTAGCGACGTTTTTATAACTATATGTACAGATGCAAAATAGCGACGCTAATTAGCGACGTTTTTAATCGTCGGATATTTGCGACGGTTTAACGATTTCTTTGCAGTCCTAATTAGCGACGTTTTAAAGACTGTTTTAGATGACGCAAAATAACGACCAGTTTTTGACCACAATGTTTGGTCATATCTTAGCGACCATTTTATAACTTCTATAAGAGTGGCAAATTAGTGACGTTTTAAAAACTACTTTAGATGACGCAAAATAACGATCAGTTTTGGACCACAGTGTTTGGTCATATCTTAGCGACCGTTTTGAAACCGAATTAGGAGTGGCAAATTAATGACTNNATTTGATGACGTCATATTTTGGTCGTATATTAGCGACTTTTTTGTAACTCGATTTATAGTTGTAAATTTATGACTTCTTTGTGATATCTTTTACCTGGTGGAGATTAGCGACGACTCTATGACTTGTTTTGTTGTGATGATTAGCAACGTTTTTAAGACTCTTTAAGTTTAATCAGAATAACGACCATTTTGTAACTACGGTGGACACCAATAATCATTACTAATTTTATGGTTAGTAACTACAAATAGAACATAAATGGTGGCAAACGATGACCAAACATTTAAGAAA
>OVAN01009331.1:0-17065 GCA_900406275.1 Anastatica hierochuntica | reverse complement strand
TTAAGACAATTTTAATTGGATCGAATGTGTTATGTGGCAAGGCTAAAAAAATAATGATATGGCACTCTCTCATGCCTTTTCAAAAAGCTGATGTGGATAGTTTTAGAACTCTTAATTTACTCATTTTAATTAGTTAGATACATATACATGAATAAAAAAAATGGAAAGGGCTTTTCCTCGCATATACTTGTCATAGCTCTATATACACAAATAAAAAATAATACAAAGAAGTGAGCTTCATAAGAGTCTTCATCACTATTATGAGACTTGACATAATATTATTTAACACAAACATGATCGTATCAATAGTAGGATACAAACCTGAGGAGAGGATACGATTGCATGCAAGCAAGAAAACAACACATGTATCAGTGTAGACACTTATTTGTCATCCAAGCCGCCAGAGAGAAGAGCCAAGAACCTCAAAGCTCGATGAACTTTTGAATTTGGGAAATAAATCAGCCTTAGGAAACTTCTTGATTGTATCTATGGAAGAGCACATAAATGAAAGGTAAAAAAAGAATATGTTTATAGAGGCAACAAATATGAACGAAAATATACCTCCATTAATGTTGTTTTGATCGCTAATCGGCTTCGAGAGAAAGGGAAGTAGCTGAGACCACTCTTCTGGCCAATCATATGGCCGCCTGAGAACGAAATAATGGAGAAGACCTTAAAATAATATTAGGGTTGCAGGGTCGAACATTTATTTATGTAAGGGGATGTTTTAGGGTTTCCAATTTTTTTTTGGCCGAACGAAAAGATAAATATGACGAAGATTGCAGACGGAGATTTATCAGGCGTAGATAACTTCTGATTGGCCAAAATCTAAAATATTTTTGTAAGAGATAAATACATAATTTTACGCAGGGTAAAACGGTCTAAAAACGGTTGAGAGAAAAATACGAACGGTGACTACGACGCCACACAAGAAAATAAAACAATGTACCCCCAAATTTTGCCACGTCATGTAGGGGTGGGCTCGGAGCGGATATCACCCAAAATTTAAGTATTTGTGATTTGCTCCGTTTTTTTACAGATATTTAATTTTATGATTTGTTTTGCCCCAGAAAAATACGAATATCCGAAAAATCGGATATCCAGAAAATTTACAAGTATTTGCGGATATCCGTTCGATTTTGTCAAATACAAGTAAAATTGTAATATAACTGTAGATTTTTGGTTTACAAAAGAAAATTTATGCATAATAAAAACTAACAAGCAAAAAATAAATAAAATTACTCGCTCATAAATTTTAAAGCTACTTAAAAAAATATTTAAATAATAAAATTAAACAAAAATGTTCCAGATTTTTTTATTTTTTATACAGTTCTTTCTTAATTTGATACTTTATAATTAATTTGATGAATAAAATGTATTTTGTTTATACATAGAGATAATAAGTGTACAAACTTATATATATATATAATTATCTACATATATGTATTTATATATGTCGGAGCGGAGCGGATATCTGCCTCTCAAAATCTTAGTATTTATGATTTGTTCTGTTTTTAACGGATATTGATTTTTAGTATTTGTTTTACTCTGAAAATTTACGGATATCCAGATTTGACGGATCGAATCAGCACGGATAACGAATCAAAGCAAATATTACGGATATTTTGCCCAGCCCTGTGACACGTGCAATATTTTTCTATTTTTCCAAGAAAACCGGTCTATGTATGAACCTCACACGTCAGCGTTTTACTTATTTTTTTCCCTCAGCGTTTTACTTCTCAAAATAGTATAAATTTGCAAAACTTAATAAAGGGCTTAAACATCGATGGGCCTATTTTAGCCCCAACCTGAAGTTAGCATCGGTCCTTAGTTGCACACGTGGACTCGCGCGCATAACTAGTTGTGTGGATTTTCACTATCTTGAGAGAAGCAAACAGAGCCAGAGGTTTTTTAACAGCAAAAGAATCGATTCACAGTGAAGAAGAAGAAACACTAAACTCAAGTGAAGATTTTAGATAGAGAAATGCTAAGTTTGAATATCTCGGAGTCGCTTCGTCTTCCATTCCCAAGGCCTGAGCTCCCCAAATCCGATTCGTGTTGCTTTTCGTCTTCCTCATTGTCGAGGATATCCGTCTCCGCTTGTGCAATTCGGATTCGGTGCTTCTCGAGGTAGGTTTTGTTTTCTCCCAGTGTTCATCGGCGCCTTTTGTTTCGCTATGCGAATGGATTTTAAGGGGTTTATCACAATTCATGTACAGATGTTCGCGTCGAAATGAATCTCAGCTAGGGTTTCGATGCTTGGGACGAAATGCCACTTGTTACCTCAAGGTACTCAAGTTGAACTTTATTGTATGATTGAAATTAGAGAGATTCTGTAGAGGCCCAAGGCTCTTTCGAATTGCTTTGTTCCGTGCGAATTTACGTAATGTGGAAATGTAGGTTCAAGTACAAGGTGGAACTGAATAAGTTGCTTTGTTTGCTTTATCAGAAACCTGAATCTGAAGATAAAGAAAAAGATAGAAGTCTTGGTATTCTGGTCCAGCCATCCATAGTCCGCCCCAGAAGAGAGACTCAGAGAGTTCTTAAGTTCTTGGCTGTATGTGGTTCACTCGCATTTCTCGGAACTTATCCAGCCCTTGCGGCTTCGCAAATTCCCAGCGGTATGCAGTCATTTGTCACTTCTATCGGAGACCTTGGAGACATTAGTTCAGGTTTTGCTTCGGTTAGATAATCTTCCTTTTGCACAGAACCCGGAAATATGTCTACTTCGGTGCCGGTCCATTAAAATTTACATTTTTCTCTGTCCATGTCTCTCTGCAGGCGTTCTTGCTTATATTTTTCTCTGAACTTGGAGACAAAACTTTCTTCATTGCGGTATGATCTTAATTTTTTGCAAAGATATATTGGGATGTTAATGTACTTGTAAGAAACTCTGTGTCATCAAACATTCTATTGATTGCAATAAACTTTTATGTGTTTGTTTAGGCCCTTTTAGCAGCAAGGAATAACGCTGCTACCGTATTTGCTGGGACTTTTGGTGCTCTTGGGTATGCTTTCTTTCTTAAATATATGTGTTATGGTCGGTGAATCATATCTGAAATCGAAATTAGTTTCAAATCGGTAGAAAAAAGTTTTGAAATTTGGTAATTATCAGGATAATGACGATAATATCTGTAGTGCTTGGACGTACTTTCCACTATGTCGATGAAATTCTTCCATTCAGGTTTGAAAACTCCAGGGAAAAGTTATTTTCAGGTTTAACTTTTCATCATGAATCTGATTGCCAATGACTTAAAACACAGGTTTGGTGAAACCGATTTGCCTCTAGATGATATTGCAGCAGTTTGTCTTCTGGTAACCGTTATTCACCTATTTGAGCAAAGCTGTGTTAACCAAGGGTGTTATGTTTGGACCTTTTTATTTTTTCAGTTTAGGAAGTCTATGTAACAAAGTATATGGTATATATCAAAATGGAACGAAATGCAGCTCATTGCCGTTTGGTATGAGTTCTGTTTTGGTTTGGGTTCAGATTTTTATACAAAGGTTCCCTTGATTCGAAAGGTTTCAAACTTTTAATGAAGTTAAGTCTCTGGATTCGTTTTTATGTAGGAAATGTCAACTGACTAAAGTCATTTAACCAGTTGAAGATTTTGATTGGTTTTCAAACATGGTTGTTGGTTTCGGTTTATGATGGTTTACAGTACATGCCTACTTTTCAAGCCTGGTTGTTAGTTTTCTTAACCATGAAATAATGTTAACCAATATTGTTACGTTTAGGTTTACTTCGGTGTTTCAACTTTATCTGAAGCTATTTCAGACGATGGACTTAAAGCTGACGAAGAACAGAAAGAAGTAAAACCACGTTTTGCTTTCACTTTTATATTTCCATGCAACTTTCAAGAACTCCATTTTCTGAATGGTTTTCTACAGGCTGAGCTTGCGGTATCAGAGCTTTCAGGTAATGGAGTCGGGATAGTAGCTGCCGCGAACACCATCATCAGCACTTTTGCATTGGTTTTTGTTGCAGAATGGGGTGACAAATCCTTTTTCTCGACAATTGGTGAGACAAAAAAAATTCCAGGTTTTATAATGAACTTAGCAAAGAGTAATAGTTAGAGTCCAAAATTGTATATAATCTTTTAATTCTTTGAAGCTCTTGCGGCTGCATCATCGCCATTGGGTGTCATCGCCGGAGCATTAGCGGGTCATGGTGCTGCAACTCTGGTGAGTTCTTTTTATTCGACAAAAAAGATTTTGAAACTTTTACATGAGCACATCAATGCAACTAGACTAATGAAAAAGCAGGTTTATGCACTAAACCTTAATATCTTAATAGGCTTAAGAACACAGTGAAGAGGAGATTTGAAATTCTCTAGAAACTTGGAGATCCATGAACTTTAACTAATTTGCAGCTTCGTTAATTTGTAGCTTGCGGTTTTGGGAGGTTCTTTGCTGGGAAATTTCTTGTCAGAGAAGGTAATTCCATTCTCCATTGATTGCTATATATTTTATACGCTTACATGTAGATCAAATTAGTTTTAGAAATCATCATTTGAATGAAAGAACTTGAAGTATCGTCCAATCTTGTGCATTAAAAAAATCACCTTTAGTTTTTTTTCTTACACATATTTTTTTGTGCTCATCTTTCCTACACGTCTTAATGAAATTAACTTTAGGAAGAATCAAATATGAATCTAAAACATTAGATTAAAAAAATAAAAAAATGTATAGTATTAATTAGTGTAACAGACTCAAATGTCCTTAAATAATCATGAATGGAACCTGAATATACTAAATGTTAAGCATATCCATGGAAATATTCGGCTTTTATTGCACAAAAACCACATTCTATTGGCAATTTAGTAGTAGCATTTTAGTTTCCAAAAACACCTTTTAGAGTCTTGGTCTGAGATTGAAATTCGATAGAAAGAAAAGGGAGAGAAGTAGAGATTAAGGTTTTTATTCTAGGGCAAGTGGCAATAACAAAGCTGCTATGTGTTCACTGATCTCTAATCTTCCACATCATTTAGCATCTATTCCTCTTCCTCCTCCTCAAAAAGAGTCAAAATAACATAGTTTATTATTCTTTTTTATTCTTTCCTATGTCCGATCCAATCTGTCAACAACGCCATAATATTCCCAAACAAATCAATTTAACTGGGGAAGAAAATATTAAAACATGTAGGATAGGCTGAATTCTTGAGTTTTGGTTTTAGGTCTACGGTTTAGTCTCAAGGAGTTACGATTAAAGTTTCTTTGGATTTTCTAATAAACCTACTTCTCATCCAAAAGTGTCCGAGAGAGAGAGACAATTGTTAACATTTTAAGGTTTATTGTTTGGTTCAAAACAGGCAATTGCTTATGTCGGAGGAGTTTTGTTTCTCGTGTTTGCTGCTGTCACGGTAGCTGAGATCATTACTTAAGTGACTTAAGAAATTAACTTCTTTTTTTCTTTCTCTTATTTTTTTTTATACAAAATTAAAACATCATTTTAGTTTTCTTTACAAACCTTTTGTTTATGTATTTTATTTGCAAATTTTAATGTATTGTAATTCTCCACCTTTTTCTGTTATATATATTACTGATTCTTTTTCCGGTGAACTATGTTGTGGATTTAACAAATTTCATATGTTCACTACTATTAACTCATATGATTTTTAGTGGTTAGAAATTGCTTAGAGATCATGATAGGTGTTTTGAAAGATACGTCCAAACATGACACGTGTTCGGGACAGTAAAGACTAAAGAATATAAAGGAGTCGAACATGGTAGAGCATATTCTCTCTTTTTTTATTCGACGTGTAAAGGTCCATTTAAATATTAGAATCGTGCATGTGAAATATACTAGTTACAAATTTACACACTTTATAAGTTCCACTTCCAAATGAGTACCTTTTCTTGAAATGGTGTGATTATATTAGCAAAAAGGATTAGAAGAAAAACAGGCTCTAAATTATGCAGAAAAAGCATGCACTTACACAAGTATTTCTTCTTTATAAATATTTTTTCTTTCCACCTAAATTCAAAATAAATAACACATTAGTTTTTTTTTTCATTTTCAAAACTAAAAAAAAGTTATAAATAATCGTGGAGGTTTAGCTTGGATGTTCAAATACGCAAAACTATTCTTCACCTGATACCAATTGGGTAAAAATATGGTTTAGTTGAATTATTTTTTAACAATTGGATTTATCCAAAAAAAAAGAACCAAACAGTGAGGAACGTTAGAAAAAGATATAATAATCTGTGTCATAAGCTAAAAAAATGACATTATAAGCATATATGCAATATAGATATTTATGTACTAAGGTTAATTATGTAATTAGTTAATTCCTAAGTAGGATTTTAGTGGTCGACTATATATATGTACATCATTACGTCAATAATAAATGAGATCATTTCTCTACATGGTATCAGAGTCGTCGATACTAAACCTCTAAAAAGCAAAAAACCTTATTCTCATTTTTCTCCTCTATATTCTCTCTCAGCCGCCATTGTTCTCTCTGTTTTTCTCCCTACTCACGTCTTACTTCTTCGCTTCCTTTATATACATATTTTCATCTCTCTACCTCTCAAACACGATGACTACTACTGGAAATATTTCTCCTGCTTCTATAACCCAAGCAATCAAATTTACAATCACAATCAACAATCAAACTCTTCTTCATGTCAATATGACAAATATGACAAACCCCACTCCGACAAACTACATCGTGTAAAGTCGACAAGTTCACGCTCTTCTCGATGGGTGTGCCTTTGTTGGCTTTCTTGATGGATTGATGATGGTTCATGCTCCAACAATTAATACATGTGACACAATCATCGCTAGTCTGAAGTACAGTCACTTGAAACGTCAAGATCGACTTGTTTATAGTGGTCTTCTTAGCGTTATTGAACCCACAATTCAACCTATGTTGTCCCAAACCACCACGACTGTTGCATTATGGGAGAAATTGGCGGCTACTTACGCGAAATCAAGTTGCGAACACATCAAACAACTCAAGTAGCAAGTAAGGCAATGGACAAAAGGATCCAAAACCATCGATCTATTCGTCCATGACCTGACCATTAAATCTGATCAACTCGCAATCTTTGAAAAATCCATTAAACTTGAGGATCAAATTAAACACATTTTAGAAGGTTTCCCCGATGAATATCAATTTGTCATTAATCAGATTGAAAGACGTGATGTCCCCCCCATCTCTCACAGAAGTTCATGAGCGTCTTTTGAACCACGTGACAAAACTATGGGTTGTGATTGTTGCTCCAACGCCTTATGTACCAACAACGGAAAATTATGTTTCTCATCGTCCTGCTCATATTGGTCGTGGATACACCAAACCACCTCAACGTAGCCTTGTTCCGTTGCAAACACAACAACACAACTCCAACAACATATCATATAAAGCACCACGTCCATACCAAGGGAAATGTCAACTGTGTGGAACGTTCGGACACTCGGCACGTCGCAATTCACTGTAAACTCAAATGAAGAATAAAAAAGGACTTCTTCCAAAGCAATCGTCCTTCCCTCCTTTGCAACCGAGAGCCAACGTTGATACTTTCAATCAATATTCTCTGGACACGTGGCTTCTTGACAGTGGCGCGACACATCACATAATATTCGATCTCAACAACTTATCACTTCATCAGCTATACCAAAAATCGTCTCCAAAAATTTGTATAAATTTGCAACATTCGATCTCACAACTTGATATTTTTAATAAAATCGTCTCCAACAATTTGTATTTTTTGATCAAACGACTTCCATTAATTAAATTATTACAAAAGCATTAAGCACTTTCGGGCAGACCTGAAAAGAAACTAAGACATAGAAAGTACAAATAGTACGATACTTGGACAGAGACACAAACTCGACTGAGTTTGATAATACGTTAAAAGAAATGCCTAAAAAGCCAAGTCCTGAGCAAGAAAAGGAGTACAAGCTCACTTCAACTTCTTTAAACGACTTTAGGTTAGCCAAATTCTCACGTGGCTTTAGAAACAATATATAACCTCGACATTCACCATTGTGATTTCCGTCGCATCGTAATGATCCCGAAAAGACCTTCACACAAGAATGCAAGATTGTAAGGAAACCAGAAAACTTCTCCAGAGTTGTATCCGGATAAAATGTCACCTCTCAAAGAGAGGAAATTTGGTGGAAAAGTTCTCTCCTCTAAGGAGGAGGGTGGGAAAAGTGATCTATCCCCGGCGGGAGGAGGTTTGATTAAATCTTTCCAATAATGAAATATCTAAAAGACTAATACTGAAGCGCTTTTTTGTGACTCGAGCCACTATCCACCAACGACTCTTGAAAATCGAGAGAGAATTGATGGTCGCCATGGTAAATGATGTTCGCCAGCTCTCTTCCACCGGAATGATCAAATCACGGACTGCCACATACAAGTAAATTGACTGTAATGGATGGAATCGCACCATTGGAGTCGTTGGCATAGGAGGAGCAGTCTTGAAGATGATTTCACAATTTAAATCCACAAGCAATCGGTGTTTTTCTTTGTTTGCCAACAACCAACACATTACTGAATTCAAAGAACCAGCTATGCCCAAACCAAATAATCCTTTTCTAATCCGACAAAACCGTATCGAACTGGTTTGGTGAACCAAGGACTAAACTTTGTTCTTCAAACATCGTAAATAGATACTGTCAGCAGCAAGAGCAACACCCATGTTCTCAATCAGCAGAGTTTGATGGAGATTTATGTTGTATACACCATATATCGAAAGTTCTTTCCGGCAGATCGGTCAAGACAAAACGTCGTCATTTCCTCGGAGGCTCTTATGTATATAACGTTGAACAACATTTTCCTCAATAGCATCAGTTTGCATAGGATAAAAACAAACTTTCCACGACTCAGATTTTTGTTGGTTCACAATTTGTGGATTAGCTGAGCTCTCGTGAAGGGCGAATACCACTACCTTGTGCTCTGACAGGGACCAAGACCAAATTAGCAGCTCATCCAAGGCTATACTTCGAAGATTTAAAGCTGTGAGCGTTGGTCCGTGACAAGTAGAGGAGTCGAGATGTATGATTTCGTCACCATTTTCTGGGCTAGCAAAACGCAGATAAGAATTAGGAGATGCTTGACTTTTGTTGAAATGAGATGGATAGTAACAAAATGTGCTAATGGCGACGGTGTGAGCATGCAATCTTCGGGGGTTTCCCGAGAAGCTTTCAGATCCGGTGGCCATAAACTTGCAAGCTAATTCGGCTCCAACTTCTTTAGCTGGTAACTTCGCTAGATCTAGAAGAGATGGTTCGTGACGGCCAACCGTCAGAGATTTCAAGAGGAAATCGAGTTGAAATTCAAACCAAAATGGAGTAGAAACAGAGGATGATGAGGTGTCCCTGCCCGTAGAAGAAGCCATCAAGACGTATTCTTCTTGCCGGATCTGAGGTCTATCTACCATCTTTGAGAGCGTAGAAAAGATACATAAGCAAAAGACAAAGAGAACGAGAGAGAGAAGACAGATGCGAAGAAGAAAGTAGACAATACAAAGAGGTGGCTACGCCGGCGAGATTTTACGCCGCCGGCGTCGGAGAACGAAAGTGGCCTGGGCTTCTCAATGTTCGGTCCGGGGAGCAAAATCGCAGCGGCTAGGGTTTCCACGCTTTTTTAGTTCCTTTCCAAATTCATATTTTTCAAGTTACACCAGTTTGTATAATTTTCATTTTTTAGAAAATGATAAGATCAGTTAAAAGATTTCACCTTGATCAACTTTCCCGCCATACTTTACAATTTTTGTAATTGAATAAATTTTTCTACGTGAATTGTTTAAAGGATTTTTGGTTATCTTTAGGGAGAGTAGACAATGATCGAACAAAATAAAAAAGTGAATTTTTATTAATTTAAAAGAGATTGAACTCGATTACAAGCTATCTTATCGTCGATCAAGGCTTCAGATAGAACTTTAGTGTCTTGATCGAGATTTTCCTAAAAATTGGAATAAAAAGAGATTGTGTATAATGAATTAGGGGTTTTTCTAATAGCTTTTGTAGATACATAAAGATAATATTTTTATATCTTTGAAAAAAGATATGGATAATCATCAATTTTGATTTCATCCAAGCAAGGAATATTTTCTTTTATTCAGCAACGATTAGTCTTTAGTGGAATATTCAACTTCCTTGGTTTGGACCACGATTTTGGCTTGTCATCATGGCTAGAGTTTTGGTTTTAGCATTTTTTGATGAAGCTAAAATTTTATCACTTTTAGTATGGCTATGAAACGACACTAAAAGAATAAAATTATTCGTCACGATTAAAAAGACCATAAATGCACAAGACGTTTTATTGAAAAATCATTATTAATTACATATGATTTTTAGTTATTTTCCGCAGTTAAATAACTTTTTGATTTAAAACGACGACGAATTGATGTATTTTTTAACATATGAGATTATGTGAAGAGTGTATGTCATTTTAGCTAAGTTTCTTTGTAATCTCTGTAAGTATAGTAGACTCTCTCTCTCTGGGTTAGAAGGTTTACATCAAAAGAGACTAAAAGGTCACGTGTTGCTCATGTGAGTGTGACAAAGCTTGTAAATGGCTAAGTATAAAGTCATGATCTCTTTTAGCTTGGGTAGGTCGGGGAGAGCTCTTCTTCTTCTTCCCTATATTTTGTTGTAACAAACTAGAGAGAGAGACAGAGGAGAGAGATTCAAGCGTAAGCTTTGCTAGTAGATTTTGGTGACATCGCCGGCGAGACGTAGGAGTTTATCTCCGAACTCGTTAACTCTCGGTGTTCTTAGATCTAGCTTTCTTGTTCTTTAATTCAGTCAATACAAGTATCAATCAGAGAGAACAAGTGAATCTAAGGTTCGATTCAAGCTTAGAATCGTAAAAATTGATACCAGAGCGAGGTATTAAGAGAAAGAAAGACGCAAGGTCAAGATCGAGATCTACGCAACGTCGGCGATGTCTAGATATAGACTTGACGTGGATCGATTCGATGGATCTGGCGATTTTACTCTCTGGAAGCGCAGGATGTATGCGCATCAAAGTGTACTAGGGTTGAAGGATGTTCTAGAAGAAAGATCAACAGGATCGACGAAGACAGAAGAGATCGGTAAAGATCTAGAGACGACAAAGAAGAAGATTGGAGAAGAAGATGCCAGTGCTGAGAGATGCGAAAGAGCTTTGACTACTATCCTGCTGAACGTAGGAGATCATGTATTGAGGAAAATCGAGAAGTGTAAGATGGCAGCAGAAACCTGGTCGCTTCTTGAACGCCTATACATGTCTTTTAAAACTATACTCTTTTAAGATGCAAGAAAGTAGAACCATCGATAAGAACATCGATGATTTTCTCAAGCTCATCGGAGATTTAGGACATTTAAGCATAGAGGTAGATGAAGAAGTTCAGGCAATACTATTACTGAATTCACTTCCTTCTAGATATGATTCATTCAAAGAAACTCTGAAGTATAATAGAGAAGCGATCAAATTGGAAGATGTTTCAGGGGTCATCCGTTCTACGGAGAAAGATCTTAAAGAAAAGACTGGTTCCAAGAATGTCTCTGAAGCGTATATAGTTAGGGGAAGAACAGAGACAAGAGGAAATCAAGGGAATAGTCAAAATGGAAAGAGTAAATTAAGAGGCATGTCTAAGTCCAAGGATGGAAAAAGAGTGAGTTGGATCTGCGGCAAAGAGGGGCATTACACGAAACAATGCTACAAATGGTTAGACAGAAATAAGCACAAAAATGGCTCCCAAGACATAGGAGAGTCTGCCCATGTCAAAGATGATGCTCAAGACTTAGTGTGGGATTGATAGCCTCAGAGGTTAACTTGTCACAGGATGATGAGAATCAAGATGAGTGGATTATGGATATTGGTTGCTCATTCCTATGACACCAAGAAAAGAGTTCTTCACTGAGTTGGATCAGAAAGCTTCAGGTAGAGTCAAGATGGCAAATGATTCTTGCTCTAGTGTAAGGGGTATTGGATCAGTTAGATTTCAGAACCCAGATGGAACAACATTTGTACTTAGCGAGGTTAGGTACATGGCAAAAATAGCAAGGAACCTGATATCTCTAGGAACCTTAGAAAACAAAGGGTGTGAGTTTAAGGGAGGTAATGGTGTTCTTAAGGTAGTCAAAGGGTGCACAGTGATTATGAGAGGTAAAAGAAAGGGAGAAGATGTGTTATACTCTCTTCAAGGATTTTTCAGAAGCTCAAGTTTGTGTTCAGCAGCTGTGGTTAATACCAGAAAACAATATACAAAAGAAGATAGTACAAGTTTATGGCATAGCAGACTAGGACACATTGACAGAAGGGTCTAGATATGCTAGTTAAGAAAGGTTGTCTAGAAGGTAACAAAGTCTCAGTAATGAAATTCTGTGAGGACTGTGTGATTGGAAAAACACACAGGGTTAGTTTTGGTCCTGCACAACATGTAACCAGAGATAAATTAGACTATGTGCACTATGATCTCTGGGGATCACCCAATGTACCACCCAACTTGAACCAATATCAATATTTGTCTCATTTATTGATGATTGGTCAAGGAAGTCTTGGATATACTTCTTAAGGACCAAAGATGAGGCATTTGGCAAGTTTTTTGAATGGAAGAAGATGGTAGAAACTCAAGCAGAAAGGAAGGTTAAGAAATTACGCAAAGATAATGGCCTGGAGTTCTACAACTTTAGATTTGATCAGTTCTGCAAAGAAGTAGGGGTGGTAAGGCACATGACCTGCACATATACCCCACAACAAAATGGGATTGCAGAAAGATTAAACATGCCAATCATGAATAAAGTTAGAAGCATGCTCAGTGAGAGTAGCTTAGGTCAAATGTTTTGGGCAGAAGCAGCCTCAACTGCTGTATATCTCATCAATAAATCTCCATCATCAGTTTTAGACTTTAAGATACCAGATGAGCTCTGGACTTCAGCCTTGCCAGATCTGAAAGGACTTAGGAGATTTTGATGCTTGGCTTACTGTCACAGTGATGAAGGGAAGTTGAGTTCTAGAGCTAAGAGAGGAATCTTCCTGGGATACCCTGAAGGAGTGAAAGGATACAAGATCTGGATGATGGAAGAGCAGAAAGTCATCATAAGCAGAAACATGGTCTTCAAAGAGGACACCATGTTCAAGGATATACAGGCAAAAAATGCTTCAGGTAAGTCTTCTAGCCTTTATCCTTTAACATTTACTGACTCTTTTGATGTTTATACTGCATGAAATAAAAATGAAGAAGAGAGCTTACATCAAGGTGGAGAAAATGAACATGATCACTTGGATGATCAAGCAGAACAAAACCAGCAGTTATCCTCTCATCAGTCTGCAAGTGGGGACACAGAAGATAGGAGTTCAATGGAACAACAGTCTCTTGGCGAAAGGCCTAAGAGACAGACAAAAGTCCCAACCAGGTTTAAAGATTATGAAATATTTGGTGATGATGAGGAAGATGAGTTTGTTGGTTTTGCAGGTTTAGCAACAGAAGATGGTGGTAATACAGAACCCTCAAGTTACAAAGAGGCAATGATGGACTCTGACAGTGATCTGTGGAGTGATGCTACAGATGATGAGATGGTGTCACTTAAGAAGAACAAGACATGAGTACTGGGTGATAGAGTGAAAGGTCATAAACCCATAGGATGTAAGTGGGTCTTCAGAAGAAAAGTTAGTGCAACAGAGGGTGAGGGTATCAGGTTTAAAACAAGATTAGTAGCCAAAAGCTACTCACAAAAGGAAGGTGTTGATTTTCAAGAGATATTCTCCCCAGTTGTAAAACATGTGTCAATTCGGTTTGTGTTATCTTTTGTGGTTAACTACGACATGGAGTTGGAGCAGATGGATGTTAAGACTGCCTTTCTCCATGGACATTTGGAAGAACAAATCTACATGGAGCAACCTGAGGGTTATGTAGATAAAAGATCCCCTGACAAGGTATGCTTACTAAATAGGTCTCTATACGGGTTAAGACAATATCATAGGCAATGGAATTGTAGATTCAATGAGTTTATGATAGCAGCTGGATATAGTAGAAGCAATTATGACAGTTGCATCTATTTTAAGAAATTGAGGGATCAAGATAAGTCTATCTTCTTCTTTACGTAGATGACATACTTATAGCTTCTAAGGACAAAGATCATATAGTTAAGTTGAAGGATCTCTTGAAAGGTGAATTTGAAATGAAAGATTTAGGAGAAGCTAAGAAGATACTAGGTATGGAGATTAGTAGAGACAGAACAAAGGGTTTGCTTACTATTTCTCAGCAGGATTATTTGCAGAAGGTGTTAGGAAATTTCAACATGGATCAAGCTAAGTCTGTAGCAATACCTATGGGTACTCACTCTAAGTTGAGAACAATATCAGAAAAGGAGGTGGAGCTACAGAAAGAATACATGAAAAATGTACACTACAGAGGAGCTGTTGAGAGTCTAATGTATTCAATGATAGGCACGAGACCAGACTGGCTTATTGTGTAGGCTTAGTGTGCAGGTTCATGAGTAAACCAGTAAAGGAACACTGGCAGACTGTAAAATGGATTTTCAGATACATAAGTGGATCATTGGATTTGAAGTTGTGCTACAGGAAACATGAAGAGTTTGTGGTTCAAAGTTATGTAGATTCTGACTATGCTGCTAATTTGGATAAAAGGAGATCAACAACAGGGATGGTGTTCACAGCTGGAGGAAACACTATTAGTTGGAGGTCTAGGCTGCAGAAGGTTATTGCATTATCATCCACGGAAGCTGAGTATATTGCACTGACAGAGGCAGCAGTATGGCTTAGAGGTCTTGTTGAAGAACTTGGAGTACCTCAGAAGACTATCACTATACACTGTGATTCACAAAGCGCTATAGCCTTAGCGAAGAATGTTGTGTTCCATGAAAGGACAAAACACATGGTAGTGAAATTTCATTTTGTTAGAGACTTGATCAGTGATGGAGTTACAAGGGTGCTCAAGATAGCAACTGCATACAATCCAACTAATGCGTTCATAAAGATTCTGCCTGTAGGCAAGCTTCAAGATGCCTTGGAGCTGCTTAGAGTCTCAAGAAAGTGATTGTGTTGCCTATTCGAGCAACAAGTTGAGCTAGAAAGCTCAAGCTGAGTAAGGTTTATACTCAGGCCTCTGTGAGAAGTTTCAGAGGGACCACAAGTGTGTGGTGAAGAGTGAGAAAGAATGCTTGCGGAATCCGGTGATGGGAATCCAAGTATGACTAGCACAAGTTATCATCAGCTAAAGGACAAGGTGGAGTTTTGAAGAGTGTATGTCCTTTTAGCTAAGTTTCTTTGTAACCTCTCTAAGTTTAGTAGACTCTCTCTAGGTTAGAAGGTTTACATCAAAAGAGACTAAAAGGTCACGTGTTGCTCATGTGAGTGTGATAAAGCTTGTAAATGGCTAAGTATAAAGCCATGGTCTCTTTTAGCTTGGGTAGGTCGGGGAGAGCTCTTCTTCTTCTTCCCTAGATTTTGTTGTAACAAACTAGAGAGAGAGAGAGAGAGACAGAGGAGAGAGATTCAAGCGTAAACTTTGCTATTGAATTCCGGTGATATCGCCGGCGAGACGCAGGAGTTTATCTCCGAACTTGTTAACTCTCGGTGTTCTTAGATCTAGCTTTCTTGTTCTTTGATTCAGTCAATACAAGTATCAATCAGAGAGAACAAGTGAATCTAAGGTTTGATTCAAGCTTAGAATCGTACATTATGATAGAGATTTCTAACAAAATCGTTTCCACAGTTTACATAAATTCATATTTTATGAAATAAATTTGATATAAGGTACTAAAAAATTGTTAGTCAACTCCTAAACAAAAAGGTTATGCATAAAGTAAATAAAAATCTAACGGAATTTGAGAATCAAATACATTTGACCTACATAGCAACAAAATCTAATGTATAATTCGCATTTGCAACGTGAACCACTCTTTTATTGTGCTACGTGGACCTATTTACGTTTCCTACTTCGAACAATGATAGCAACACGAAGAAACGACGACGCTTTGATATATATTGTTGTCTCAAAAATTTGTAGAAAACAAATATCGCGAAAACCACGACGAAGGAATCAAACGGGACCCACAGAAAGAGGCATGTGGGGCCCAAGCTCATAATCACAGAACCAAATTGAACGGTGACGAGCCGCTGCTGCTTCAGCCGCCACCACGCACTGCGTTATTGACGCTGGCAACACCAACCCTAATTAGCTGGAACAAAATTAAGCAAAAGTCAAGGTTTTCCGGATTAAAACCTTTTTTCCTAAATTTCTTACTCCTTTTATTTCATACTAGATGAGTATCGGCACATATGTGCGGATTTTAATTCATTAGATAGAATTTTCAAAATTATTAGCTATAATTTTTTAGAAAACTTAAGCTAGCACTAGTAAATTTAATTGAGTTCTACATATTAAGCCAAAAATAAAGATATATTCTCTTAAAGTTAAATATATAATTCATTTACAGATAATCAATTACATTTTTAGTTTACTGTTCGACTATAAAACAATATATTTTATTTATCTATTGATTATCGAATATAATGAAGTATGCTTATATTAAACAAATAATTTTTTTTTCTTTGAATTCATTTTCGTCTTAGATTTACAACTTATTAAATAAAAAAGAATAATATATAGATAACAACAAAAAATATGAAAAATCACTAAAAATATGTAATTTATCTTTTCATGTGTGTATTGTTGTTAAAATAGAAGATACTAAAAGTGAGAACTACTAACTCTCTAAATATTACCAAAACTATAAAAGTTTGTAAATATTTTTAGACTTAATAATAAGTTAACATGAATATATTTTATTAATAAATGCTTATATGATATCTTAAAATTTTGACTTTCAAAATTTTTATTTTAGTCAATACACATTGTTATTGAATTTTCAAATAATGCAGTGCATGTTCCATTTGACATATTATGCAGAGGATGAAAAAATTTTATGGATTTTAATATTCAAACTCGCTGAAAAATAGAATTTTTAAATTCTAGATTACTCCATTTGATATGTCTTGCACAATATTAAAATACTTTATGGATTTTGACATTCTCTGCATAATATGACGGTGCCGTCTGTGGGGACAAGTAATTGAATCCCTGACTCCGATAACTAACA